>CAJHQP010003188.1:0-71548 GCA_905132765.1 Moricandia arvensis | reverse complement strand
AAAAATATCGATAAAACATAAATCTAACAGTCTTAAAAGAAATAACAAAAACATCCGAAAACATCGATCTGAAATGAATCACTTTTGGTCGCCATTCTCACCGAAAGAGGGAAAGAAGGAGGGGTGAGTAGAATGGGAGTCACTCAGCGGGGTATGGGATGCTAGAAACGCAAAACACTGACTTAAGTAAATAAATCACCCACTATGGAAGTTTAGCTCTAACATTAACAAGCACAAGGCCTAGAGCACCACACACAACACACAATGCACTGATAGTGCGTAGATATACCACACACCATTCATTCTCCTCATACGGATATACATACGCAGCATCACTAAAACAGTCTGTCTCTGTACCCGCCAACCAAGCTGCGTCGAATGCAAATGTCTATGCAACACGCCCCCACACAATCAGCGTCAAAGCTCAAACGTCTCTGAATTCACGCCCTCCATAGTAGAGTCAAAGCTTATACATCTCTAAACTCACGCCCCCACACATAGTCCCTACTCATAACTATGCATATGTATATGTATGTATGTATATATATATAGCATCACACAATCAAAACAATAGTGAATCCTCTAGACCTGTAGTTCTGTTTTACAATGAATGAACTACTAGTAAACAAGACTCAAACAGGCTCAATTCAAACAGACGGATCATGCTTCGAAATCTAAACTATGATAGAAAAACTTGTACTCTGATATGGGATTTACTTAGTAGACCCTCATCTTTGCCACGGGTTCTGAAGGAAACCTGAGAAAACACAAAATGAACTTGACAACTCAAAAACAGCACCTCCGGAACTCTCTGAAAATACATGAATGTGATAATTCTGGTAGAGATGAACCCTTGAGAAAATAGATGAATAGCTCAAGAACTGACCGTTAACCTTTCAATCCCTCCAGTCCGAATGTATTCCTAGATGTCCTCTATCCGTAGCCACCGTCGTTACTCTGTTTGACAGCATTTGATTAACCAAAATAGCTTCATCTCCAGGCTGGTCACAAATGAAAACTGAACCAACACCTCTCACGAAAAAGCATAACTCTAAGAAAATAACTCGGAATGACAATACGCTTCTGGGATATGATAGATAAAATAATTTAATACTTACTGAAAAATTTACAGAGTGAAAGATTTTGTTTATGACAAAATTTTCTCCCTTACACCGAGACTAGTCAGACCTTTCTCTGCAACTCGCAGCTTTATTTTTTCCCCAAGAAGTAACATCAATAACTTTCTAACTGTACCTCGGTTAAAAATCGGGAAGATGATCTGAAAATATGATATAGCTATCTTTCCAATGATATATCGCCTGTTTCCTGGTTCATTCTGGATCAACGGAAAAATGCTGATGAAATTGACTACTGGCGAATCCGATCTACAAAGATCAGTCTCTCAGAAATAACCATATTGTTAAATAAAAATTGCAAATAATGATCCACTTTCTTCTAAACATAAATCTATGCATGTAGAACATAACCTCAAAATTTCGCTTTGAAAAGTTTCGGTTTTGATCAATCTTTGCTCTTTTTTTCCAAAAATGTGTCTCATGAAACTTAATATCTCTTTTCGGATGGTGTGATGGCTCCTCCTTTATGGTGGTTATTGGTAGATGGTCCGGTGACATTCCAACAGGGCTTCACCATTCTAAAAAGTATATGCCAAAGACCACCACGAAATCTCTCTTTAAATAAGAAAAATTTATGGTTTTTACAGTTTAATTGAACCTTATTAGGCTAAATCCCTCTACACCGAGATTTTGTCGTTACAACAATTTTATATAAGTTTTAGTTTGAAAAAGATTTATTTTTTTATCAACATATATGATACTGTAAAAAAGTAGATGTTCTACGTCAATATCTATATCATTAAAACTTAAGTACACTTATAAATTAACCCTTGAAATTATAATTATTTACATTTCAGTGCCACTAAAAAATAATAATTAAGCCTATATCTAAGAATTTATTTTCTTTTTTATATTTAATATAAAATTTTCTTGATCAAATGTACATCAACTTCATAATAAATCTTAAATTAAATAATGTATTATAATTTCAATCCGTTAAAATTAGTATCTTCTAAATATGCATAATTGGTAAGTCTCAAATTATTAAAATATCTTACCTAATTCATTTTAACAAATGCAAATAATATATACTAAATTATTTATTTATAATTATTACAAATAAAGATTAAATCCTATTAAAGAATAAAAAATAATGTATGATTATTAATGAACAAAACTACTTTAGACAAATCATGAGTCTTACGATTTACTATTTCTGTATGTTTGATAATATACTTAGCTAAAAGAATTATAAAAACAAATAAATTTTTTATAATCAGGATTAAAACCTAAAATAATTGTAAATAGGTTTATATATTTATATTGAAAATTATTTTATATATGGACAAAATGATGAACATATTTGACAATCCAAAAACAAATTCAATTATTTCGAACACTAAAGTGTAAAATGATAATTTATATAAACTATTTCCCATATGTTTCAAATTATTTTAATTAAAAAAATTGGATAATACGGTCAATATTAAAATCCAAATTTATTTCATTAGGAAAAACAACTAAAGCAAACCATGGATAAAAATTTAAACATAACTCCTACTACAATTATAATTTGTAAAGTATGACAAAACTACTATATTTTTTTATTTGTTAGTAATAACTAAAATCTAATTATTAAAACTGAAGTACATTTATAAATTAACCTTTGAAATTACAATTTATTTACACCTCAATACCACTAAAATAATAATTAAGCCTATGTTTAAGCATTTATTTTCTTTTTCTATTTTACTATAACAGTTCCAAAATATAATGTACATTAAACTCATAATAAATCTTAAACTTAAATAATGTATCATCATTCAAATCCTATATATTTAGGATCTTCTAAGTATGTGTAGTTGTTGGCGATGGCGATGGAACCAGCAATTTAGGGATTCGATGAGATATCTCTGGCAAGATGAAGGTATTCAAGGGATTAGCAAGAGGGAAATTGGGTTTACTTCTCCTCAAAAGGATGAGTTTGGCAGATCTTCAATTGATTGAGGAAGATACGGAAAGATGTGGAACGGAAAGGCTTTTGGTTTTGGATAGATCGACGAATCAAGGTAGTCTAAGGAAGGTGAGGGATTTGGTCATTAAAATTCTGGATACGCAAGACGCAATTTTCAACCTAATCCAGATGAGATCAGATCTGATTGATTCAAGAATATCAGACTTATTACTAGATCTAAGCAAATATTCGGTTAGGAAGAACATGATCAATCAGTAGGGATTTTTTCTTTATGATGTGCAATTTGATATTTGCGGTTCAACTGGGAGGATTATAAAGGAGGACGCAAGGTTACGCAGAAATATACATTCTCTCATCATAGTTTTGTCTCGTGGAAGTTTCTATCCTGTTACGAGGTTTGTATTCTTGTTCTCACAATGACACAAGCTCAGCTCATGGGAAAGACTGGGTCAGGGAGGGGAATTGAGGGAGGCTACAAACCTTTGAAGATCTCGGTGCCTCATTTTGATAATACGGCCCTCATCAAAGTCTATGCTAAGACTCTGATTGGAAGATGCATGAACCCTAGTGAGCAAGATGTCAAGGCTCTCATCATCATATTCCCAAAATATGGAAGGTGGAGGAGCGTGTGATTTGAGCAGATATGGGACTTGGCAGGTTTTTAATTTGATTTCCAATAAGAAGAAGATATTGAGGCGGTTATGAAGATGCAGCTGTTCCATTTTTATTATTGGATGATATCATTGGTTAGGTGGCAGCCCGTGGTGACAAGGAATTATCCATCGGAGATCACTTTTTGGGTAAGAGTTTTCGGGTACCTCTTCAATTCTGGCAATTCCAACATTTGAAAGTATAGGAAATGCTATAAGAGAAGCCACATATCTGGACTTAGAAAACGGTGAAGTGAAGGTGGTGACTGATGGATTTCAAAATATGTGCTTCGGGACATCAGTTGACTTCCACGGAGGTGATTTTCATGAAGAGGAGGAAGCTATGGTCTCTCTAAGGTTTGAGAAACTGTTTGGTTATTGTAGAATTTGCTTCAGTTTATGTCACGATTTTCATAAATGTCCGTTAAGCATGGAGAGCCCGGAGGAGTGGAGAGAGGTCAGAGACTCCTCTATCAGTAAACATGTTGATCAAGTCTGAAGTTACAAGGGAGTTTTCATCAATGGAAATGTTGGAATTAAGGATCCGGATAATGAGAAGAATGATTACAATGGAAACGGCAAGGGGATAATGTATGAGGAAATCCAAGTGGGTTAAGGTGCCAGAGAGAGAGATAAAGAACTAGAGATCCATTAAGAACAGAGGAAGCTACAGAGGCGACGATGGTGGTTCACGACATAAGAGTTTCCGGCATGAGGGGTCTAGGAGCTTCGATCATGAGGATAAGATGTGACCTTTGTCATCTATGGGGAGAAGAATTCCCACCGGAACCATGATGTCGGTTCAGACAGCAGGAAGAAAAAAGAGATTGGTGAGGAACAGCAACAGACCCATCATGAAGAACAAGGAACATACTGCTAGCCCAGGTAACAAGGGTAGGAAGTGAACTTTCTAAGTAGTAATGAACTTATTATTTTAGAGGATGGCTTAGATTGATTAATGAGGCCTTAAAGGGTGGAAACTTAGGAAGCAATGCTATGGATTTAGATGAGGCTAATGGTTGTTTGAGGGCATGGGAGAGTATGGAGAGATAGGGGATGATTTTGAGGAACTTACAGAGGAAGAGACGGAGAAGAAAATTGAGATTAATGATGTGCCTGGGGAGGTGATAGTGAGCGTAGAAGAGGACATACAAGTGGAGGAAGAGGAAGATAAAACCTCTGGTGCAAGGGAAAAGGAGGAGAAACAGGGAGCAAAGAAGGTCTTCAAGGGCGCAATGGTGGCAGGGGGAGCGACAAAAAAGAGGATGGTGTAGGCCCTGCTTTCGCCTCGCAAACGAATGCAGCAAATTCAACAACCCACCAAGGAGACAGAGTAAAGAAAGCAGAGGAGAAGGTTCCCTCAAACCCACAACCATGCATTCCTAAGCCCTAAGTTTTTATGATAAAGTACGGAAAAGTAGAGTCGGTTTGTTGGAGGCTTTTTATTCATGTTCTTTTAATAAGCCATATGAGCATCTTTTTTTTTGTGACTCAAGATCTATCTATAAGATCTTTTGTGGAATAAACTGAGGTTTTATTGGTTCTGGGGGTATTGATGTATTAGTGTTACTTCTAAGTTTATGAGCATTTCTCTTCTCTATAGGCTTTATCTTATTTGGTGTTGGTGCTGGACTTACACAACAAATTCAGCATGTCAAAATCTCTTGGAAGTGATGTGTATGTTGGTTCTAGCGGATGAGATTGGATTGGTATTAGGTTGGGGTTTGTCACACCATCTAAAGTAACAAAGTACGATGTTACACCATAGAAGGAAAGTGGTTCAAGCTTGCACCGAATTTTTAACGAGGTTAAAACAAAGTCTTTTATTGGGTTATGCTGTTGCTGGAGGAAGAGCTAAGTTAATTAGTATAGTGTCAAATTATATTTATGTTTCGTTGGTGGTAAACAGAGTTTTTGGATTTTATTGGTGTATTACATTGAGATTTTGGTGGACTTGGAGATTTCTACTGGAGGATTTAATAATGTGTTATGTGCATGTTACAAGAGAAGAAGATGGTTCTGCTTTAATTATGGCTTCATCACGCCAATTTCAAGAAAGGCCTAGGTTTCATCAAGATGGATTGCAGTCGGTTAGGATGGGGAGGCGAGAGTCTAACGAGGCATGTCTTGCTATTCTTCATAATTATGATTATCGTGAGCGTCTTTGCAAGAGTATTTTGGTTACTTGGTTAAACGATACAAGGGATAAGGGTCAGGAAAAGGTTAAGATGGTGCATCGACGATTATGGCGTAACGGCGGTGGTCATTTTCTGAGGTTATTCATGGTGCACCTATTAATGTTATTGACTATGTTGTTTTTTGTTGGGTACAAAAAGTGAGGGATAGCAAGAGACAAAAATATGGAGAAAGAATAATCTGCCATATGAAATGGAAAGAATTTGTGAACTTCAAAACTCTTTGGAAGAAGTATAAGCAGACGACAACAGAACTCAGGTGGAATAGTGGAGGTCTTTAGGAAATTTCAGGAGGCGTACAAGGATGAGGAAGATTATTAGCAACAGAAGAGTCGAAATATGTGGCATACAAAGGATCTTAATACAAAAATTTATCATGCTTTAACGAAACAATGCGGTGCTCGTAATAAGATTGTGGGTTTATATGATGAAAATTGGATAACAGAGGACAAAGAAGTAGAAAAAGTAGCAGTGGAATATTTTAATATTTTATTTTGTACCACTTCCCCCAAAGTTTGAAGATTCTCGGACGAGATCACAACGAGTATTACTCATCAGATGAATTAGAGGTTGATTAGGATCCCAAGGGAGGACGAAGTTCGGCAAACACTTTTTATGATGCACCCAATAAAGGCTTCGGGCCCGGATGGAATCACAACACTTTTTTTCAACATGTCTGGCCGATAATTAAAAAGAACCTTCTTGTCTGGTAAATAATTTTTTAATCACTGGGAAAATGGATACAAGGTTATACATCACAAATATTTGCTTGATTCCAAAGACAGAGAGACCTACAAGAATGACAGAGTTACGACCGATAAGTCCTTGTAATGTAGGATACAAAATTATTTCTAAGGTTTTATGTCAGAAGTTAAAGGGATGCCTTCCAACACTTATCTCGGAAACACAATCGACCTTTGTGGTAGGAAGTTTGATCTTATACAACATCCTCATAGCTCAAGAAATGTTTCATGGATTGCGAACGAACAAGTCATGTCACAATAAGTTTTTGGCAATAAAAACGAATATGAGTAAAGCGCATGATAGAGTGGAGTGAAATTTTATCCAGGCTTTACATCAAAAAATGAGGTTCACTCCTCATTGGATTCTACTAATGATGGAATGTATATCTTCAGTAAAGTATCGTGTACTATTAAATGGACATCCGAGAGGGAACATCATTCCACAGAGAGAGCTGCGTCAGGGGTGACCCACTTTCTCCTTTTTATTTATTATATGCACGGAGGCTTTGGTTACGAATATTAAAAAAAACTGAAAAAGGGAAACAATTAACAGGAATGAAGGTTGCAAGGACATGTCCGTCAATATCCCATCTACTCTTTGCAGATGATAGTCTCTTTTGTTGCAAGGCACAAAAAGAAGAATGTCAAACTATTCCCAGGATTAAGAATATGAGGCAGTGTCTTGTCAGCTGATAAACTTCTGAAAATCTTCAATCCAATTCGACACAAGACTGAGGAACTTATTTGGCATAAAATTCGAGATATGTTAGGGATTCTGAATATTGGTGGGATGGGATCATACTTGGGAATACCAAAGAGCTTGGGTGGATCAAAGACTCAAGTTTTCGGTTTCATCCATGATCCGTTAAATAATTGGGTCAATGGGTGGAAAGGAGGCGATTATAAAATCGGTGGTTACAGCGTTACCAAATCACATCATGTCTTATTTTAGAACTGCAAAAGTTGTCACGATCAACTAACGAGCGCGGTGGCAAAATTTTAATGGTGTTCAGGGGAAAATACAAAAGGAATGCATTAGAAATCATGGGATAACTTATGTCACCAGAAAGAGGATGGAGGTTTAGGATTTAAAGACCTTACTGATTTCAATACGGTGATGCAGGGAAAACAACGTTGGCGTTTGATTGAGAAGCCACAAACATTGTTCTCTCGAGTTTTCAAAGGAAGGTATTTTAAGAATGCATCACCCCTTGAACCGATTAGATCATACTCGCCGTCTGATAGATGGCAGAGTATTGTATCTGCTAGATCTCTCGTTAGCGAAGGACTAATAAAAAGGGTGGGATCAGGATCCATTTCAGTATGGAATGATCATTGGCTCCCAACCACTCGCCTGAGACTAGCGAACAATAATCAACATACTAATTACCATGATCTTACAATGGACTCTCTCATCTTTGCAACATCATGAACATGGAATACACAGACAATTCGGTTGTTAGTGGACCCACAAGATGAGAAGATTATTGAAAGTATACCATTGAGCAGGAGTCATATGGTGGATTGAGATGGATGTCACTTTACCAAATATACGGTGAAATATGGGTATCTAGTGGAACAGGTATATCCTGACCAAGAAGAACAAATGCCAGAGTATGGACCCACAGTCAATTCACTGACGGCTTATTCTTGGAAAATACGATGTCCACCGAAAATGAAACACTTTCTATTTAAAATCGTTTCATGGTGGATAGCGGTGAAGAAACAATTAAGAGTGAGAGGGATTAATATGACACACAATGTGCAAGATGTGTAGCAACAGAGGAATCAATTAAACATGTGTTTTTAAATCTCCCTCGGCGGTCCAAGTTTGGGCCCTCTCCCATATTCCATCAAACCCCTACATTTTCCTTTCTAATTCGCTTTTTGCAATTATAGATCATCAGTATTGGAGGATTTTTCCAACTATGGAAAATCATCAATTTACATGGATTTTATGGTATATTTGGAACAGACGGAACACCGAGGTGTTAAGCAATATAGATATTGACCCTAGAGACATTCTTAAGTTGTTAGAAACTGAATCGTTACTTTGGATTGAGGCTCAAGCATCTCTCACACAAAGAGACACACAATCTAGGGAATCAGAAATGACATGTTTACCTACTATTCCAGAAAGATGATGCTTTAGAGATGGGTCATGGAAAGAACATGCTATTTTTAGAGACAAGAATGGTATAGTACACTTGAAAGTTTTGATGGACTGATAGGGAAAAGAAATACGAGAGCCAGTCTTTCATCCATTTATTCGGAAATAGAAGCACTTATATAGGCAAAGGAATGTATGAGGAATTTACGACAGTTTCACATCACATTTGCAACAGATTGTTCTCAGTCGGTGTAGATTGTTTCAGAACCAGAAGAATGGCCTGCTTTTCCAAGTTACTTGGAAGATATAGATTCTCAAAAGAAGTTTCAATCACTCAAAGTTTATTCACATCTCGGACGCATGATAAAAAGGCGGACAGTCTTGCACGCAATACCAGAAATCAGTCGTCTTTTTGTCTTTCACATGGATACGGAGTTGCCAGTGTGGTTTACAGAGTTCTATTAATTTGTTTATGTTGATGAAAAAAAACTATATGTGTAATTGTTAACTCTCAAATCATTAAAATATTTTACCTAATAGATTTTAACAAATGGAATAATAATATACACTAAACTGTTTATTTATAATTATTGAAAATAAATATTAAATCATATTAAAAATAAATATAGTGTATGATTATTAAAGAACAAAACTACTTTAGACAAATCATGACTTTTACGATTTACTATTTTTCTAAGTTTTACAATATACTTAACTAAAATAATTATAAGAAAAAAATATTTTATAATATGGATTAAAACCTAAAAGAATTGCAAATGATATTGTATATAAATTATTTGGAGCATTCTAAAATTAAAAATGATATTTTATATAAATTATTTATTATATGTTTCAAAAATTATTTTAATTAAACAAAATTTGTATAATATGGTCGATAGTTTCCTTAAGTTCAAATTTTATTTCATTGGGAAAAATAATTAAAGCAAACCATGGATAAAAAATTAAACATAATTCATTCTATAAATTTTTATAAGTTGTAAACTATGTACAAAAACTAATATATTGATTATTTATTAGTAATAACTAAAATAATAAAGGCCATCTAAATAGTTCATTCATGTAATATATAAATTAATTCTATGTTATTATGAAAATATTTTATTTTACGCATTTTCCTATAAATAATAGTTCAGTAAAATGTATACATAACTATATGATAAAAATGTAGATTATACATATGACTTTCAAAAAATAAGATAAAATTGTTAGCAAAAACAAATAAAAACTATACTACCACTTGCGTCTATCTAGGAACTGCAATGTCAACAAATGAAATTTTTTTATACCAAATAAAACATTTTGTGATTACACATCAGCTTCCAATTATGTTGTTATAAACTTGTTCTATCTTCTCAGTTTTTAACCATTGTTGTGAAAGATCTTTGCAAAGACATGAAGAAGATTTAAAGATGAAGAAGATTTATGCCTCCGCCTTCTATTTTTTCTTCTTAGCTAGCTTTTCCCCATAATCCAAATCCTACTATGGGTTTTTGGTATTTTCGTCCTAGCTTACATTACCTCTGTAAGTGGAGATGAGGCGGAAAAAACAAATGCAGAAAGTTGAGACTCACAAAGTTTGTTAACGAGATTTGTTTCTTACATTTCTGGGACCTAATCCAGATTTCATTGATCACTAGAATAAGAAAACAACATATAATTGTTATATAGTACAACACACACTTGTGTCTATCACTTTTTTCTAGATAACCTATTTAGGTTAGGGATCATGTATGCATTCATAAATCACCATCTGACGCACTATAGCTCACTGTCATTTACAGCAACAATGTTCATAGACTATCACAATGAAACGTAATATGCTAAATTCCCCTGAGTCTAATCTTCAATCTTCCACATCTCTAAAAATATTTCACCAAATACGTCAGTACCCAACGCACACCAGTGATACAAAATGCTTGATCACCAAGCACCACACCCTCACCATGGGTTCCACATAATGGTTAACTTCACCATACAAAGTGTCATCACCAACACCACCAAAATAAGTCCACATCAGACTCCATCGGAAACTACTTCAGACACTGCTTCGACACCAAGCAGTAACACACACCAAGGAAAATTCTCTCTCTTTCTTCTTTTATTATTCGAGGTCTGTCTTTCTCATAAGGCACGTCCCTCCTTATATAGTAAGACCAGAATTTGCTCTTCACGTCTTCAACTTGCACTCCAAGTCTTCCAAATACACAAGACAACTTTTCTTTTCTCTTAAGGAGTAACTCCTTTTCTTTTTCCTCTTCAAACTATATCATTTACACTTTGTAAATATCTCTGTAAGTATATTGCCTCTTCTCCAAGCTTAACAAGCCCACAAATATCACAAACCACAAACTCCAACTCTCAGCCAATTTTCATGATACACGCATGTACTACCTCATGTAGTATTTCACGAACTGATACAAAATTTACATCTTCAACCTTCATTATTTCCAATTCATTTCATATTCTTTTTTTCTAGCTTGAACCGGTTTTTTTTATCAAAAAATAAAAGCTTGATTCCACATTTTTGTATGCTGATATGACTGTCGATCCAAACATACATTAGAAACTCCAATGTTGTTGCTTCTATCGCAGTTATTTTATAGACAATACAGTAGGTTCTAAAACACAAATGAATAGGTTGAAATATGTATATGATCATTGTGTTGATGTTTGTTCACTCAGATTTTGCTTGTTTTTAATATGCAATTCTTAAGTTTTGGCTTATGAAGAGAAACCATAATTCGTATGAAGGTATTAACTATTTCATATATTGATTCAAGTTATGGATTTATTTTAAAAATGATTTATCTATTTCGTTCGCAATAATGTGTATAGATTTTTTGTTCAGCAAAATACTATTTGACATAACCAACTGAAAGACAAGTCACATCAATTCCTCGAAACTTTAAGAAGAGCAGTGAATATAGTTTGTAGGGAGAAAAATGTTTATGTTTATCTATTTCATTTGGGTTCAAAGAATTTTTTCTTATAGGAGGCCAAACGACGACCTTCCATGTTCTCCTTTCCAACTCTTAATTAGTCTGCTGATACGTTCTAGGATTGAATATGATCATTCAATCGGATTAAAAGGATATGACCTCGTCAAAAAAAGAATTGGTGGATAAATTGATGACCCAAGAAGAGTGGAAAGTCTTTTGATACTACCAGACTTCAGTTGTTGTTTGATATGACGCACAAGTCTAATAAAAGAAGTGTTTCTAAACGTTTCTTGATATGAAGCACAAATCCAACGAAATAAAAAATGTTTACTTGGAAGAAACTCAACAAAAAACAAGAAGTGTTCTAAACAAAGAACAAAGAGATAAACTCAAATAAAAAGGGAAAACTCCATGATTTATTTCGTGGCTCTTAGGCCCTATTTATAGGACTACAAGTTGTAGAAATCCAAAGAAGAATGTGCTAAAAACAAAGCATAGAAAATATAAACAAAGACTTGACTAAATAAAGTTTTTGACTAAAACTTGACTGCCTCTTGATATAGCCACGACCAAGACTTTAAAAGGTAAAAAATATGCTCCTGATATGGGCCAAGACATTTCCCTTTAAGACCTGGTCGAAATCCATCTTTTTCCTTAGCCAATATTTTATCGGTTTCTCCATTTGGCCCAAACAAGTATGTTTTTGAATATTTTCGAAAACCATCAAATCCAATGCTTTCTTGGACATTAATCATGATAAATCTCCTTTGTAATTATTGAATTGGTCGTTGGTCCATCAGAAATAAGGTTAGCCATTTTTAGTTTTCGGGTGGTCGAACCAGCTCGAAAGATCGAACTAGCTTGCTCAGCTCGTCCAAATGAGTGTCAATCCAACTCGTCTAGGATAGTGTCAGTCCATCTCACTTGAGTATTCAGCTCATCCAAGATAGTTTCAATTAGCTCATCCAGCTCCAAAGCAGTGTCGGTCCAGCTCACCTGAATACGAACATGTCTGAATTCGCAAGAACTGAAGATCACCTGGTTTGTAAATGGCATAACTCCCACATCTGAAATTCGTTTGATCTGATTATTTTTCAAGGAGCTATATAATTTAGTTGAGAACATTCTACAAGTGATTTCATGCGTAGAAGCCTTGTGGTTTGGAAGCTATGCGTCAAACAATGAGAATATATATTTATTGCTTCCCATTATCAAGCCATGCATGTCTGTTTTGCCGGGTGTGCTATCCAAGGCGCATCATTCCCTTCCTCTTGAAAAGGATTTGACCTTAAATCCATTTTACCTGTATCAAAAGGAAATGAATCAGGCAAAAAGAATCTAAAAACATGTAAAATTTAGTGAAGAGAAATTTTAGAAAGAAACTTCCTTGGGGTATTGATACCATTTTCTTTGCTTAGATGCGTGTCCAAATCTTAGGATGATAAATACGGTCAGTGCTTTCTCTTTTATGAGACTGAACCTTTTTATCTTGGTCACTCAAAACAAACATTAAATACCAGGATCATATGTGCAAGATATGTATTTGTTCAAATCAGAAATCAAAGTGTCTTTCCGAAGAACAAGTAGCACAAGTTTCAGCCTTTCAAAATTCACATCAAATAAGAATTAATGACCAGAAGGGTTTCCAGGCACGTTATTGCATAGTTCCTAAAGAACCATTTCAAAACATGCACAAGTTTCTCATATTTGAAACACAAAAGATCAAGATCAGATTTAGAATAAGAATGAGCAGGTTTCAAAACAAAATCACAACAAAAATTGGTTTCAGCTCTAAGTGATTTTGTTTTCTGCAAATTATTAACGATAGGCTCTTTCCAGGAACGTGTGGGAGAAAACAAATCATCAGTGATCAGTTCATGATTAGGAAAATTCAGATCAAAACAATTATCCTTAAAACAAACAAAGAAATCACAAAGTTTTCGGAAACAGAAATCTGGTTGTTGCAAAACAAGCTTAAATGATTTTTCAAGATGATCAAAAAAAATTATGTTTCAAAAACTGATCAAAGCTCAAAACAAGACCAGAAGGGATGTCATTGCCATTTTTAAAATGTTTTTGATCAAAGAGTTTATCAGGTTCAAGTTTCTTAAAAGAATGAATCATGTTATCAAAAACAGAATTTGAAACACAAAATTGTTTTACCTTTTCAAGACCAAAGTGTTTTATGTCACTGGAGCTAACTTTAACAAACAAATCCGGAACAGAACAGATGATACCAAGTTCCTTATAGTGCTCTTGTGGATTAGGAGACAAAGGGGCAGGAGTTGTGGCGGGATCAAAGGAAAGATGATTCTCCATGTTGATGGATGTGATGCTTGGTGCTTCCTCATGAAATTTTGGACCAAGTTCGTCTCCCTCATCAAAGATGGGACATATATCAACGTCCATGGATCTTATGGTGCCAAGAAGAAGTCCTTGATGTGGGTAGTCCAATGGCTCTTCTTCAAAATCTTGTGAAACTAGAACAAGACTACTCGGATGCTCCGGTTCAAAACAGGTTAGTCCATTAGTCTCTTCATCATCAAACATAAAATCAGATTTTGGAGAAGGAAAATCACATTCATCCTCACAAATGATCAAACTTTACAAAGGCTCTTCATCATATTCATCAAAAATGGGTAAAGAATCCGAGTAATCTTTTAGCTCTTCAAGGTTATTTTCAGATTTACCTTTGGGTTCTTCACTGGTGAATATTGATTGTTCAGCTACTGGTTCACGTATGGTTGTGCTCTTCTTTTGAATCTTGTTGACTTCCTTAAGGATTTTCATCATGTCTTTCTCAAAGTTGTCGCAGATGTCTTTGACATTAAACCGATGAAAAAGCCTCCTTTGATCAGCTTCATCTCTAGATTGTTTAAACTGCTTTCTACACCTCCTGTTTGGAATCTCTTATGGTTTTCTTTGCCTTTCCTGCACAGTAACAAACCCATCAAAGTATTCAATAAAATTCGAGATGAAGATTTAAAGATAGCTTGTTGTTGGAATTTTTCTTTGTGACTCTTCTTGTGAAGTCCAAACATCTTAACCTGAAAATTTTCAACACAAAAAGTTAATACAGATAAAAATTCTTCACACTCTCAAGTGTTTAGATCTCATCTACTTAAGTGTTTTCTCTCAGATTTTAGTGGTCACTCAAGAGTCTCCTCTCAAAGTTTTAAGAGAACAAATGAAGTAACCTAATGCTTTCTCCAAGTAAACAAGAAGATGGATAGAAAGTACCAAATGAGTGACTCTGATACCACTTGATACGTCCTAGGATTGGACAAGATCACTCAATCGGACTAAGGGGATATGAACTCGCCAAAGGGAGAACTGGTGGATGGAATGGTGACACAAGAGGGGTGGAAAGTATCTTGATACTACCAAACTTCAGTTTTGCTTGATATGAAGGACAATTCCAACAAAAGAAGGGTTTCTAAATGTTGCTTGATAGAAGAACAAGTCCAACGAAATAGAAAATGTTTACTTGGAGGAAACTCAACAAGAAACAAGAAGTGCTCTAAACAAAGAACAAAGAGACAAACTCAAATAAAAGGGGAAAATTCCATGATTTATTTCGTGTCTCTTAGGCCCTATTTATAGGATTACAAGTTGTAGAATACCAAAGAACAATGTGCTAAAAACAAGGCATAGAAAATAGAAACAAAGACTTGACTAAATAAAGTCTTTGACTAAAACTTGACTGCCTCTTGATATAGCCACGACCAGGACTTTGAAAAGTAAAGAGTATGCTCCTGATATGGGCCAAGACATTTCCTTTTGAGGCCTGGTCGAAATCCATTTTTTTCCTTAGCCAATATTTTATCGGTTTCTTCATTTGGCCCAAACAAATGTTTTTTTGAATATTTTCGAAAACCATCAAGCCCAATGCTTTATTGGACATATAAATCATGAATAATATCATTTTCAATGATTGAATTTTTCGTTGGTCCACCATAAATAAGGTTAGCCATTTTCAGTTTCTCGGGTGGTCGAACCAGCTCGGAAGATCAACCTAGCTCGCTCAGCTCGTCCAAATGAGTGTCAATCCAGATCAGGTCGGCTAGGATAGTGTCATTCCAGCTCAATTTAGTATTCAGCTCATCCAAGATAGTGTCAATTAGCTCATCCAGCTCCAAGGCAGTGTTAGTCCAGCTCATCTAAATGCGCACATGTCTGAATTCGCGAGAACTAAAGATCACCTGGTTTGTAAATGGCATAACTCCCACATATGAAATTCGTTTAATCTGATTCTTTTTCAAGGAGATCCATAATTGAGTTGAGAACATTCTCCAAGTGATTTCATGCATAGAAGACTCGTGTTTTGGAAGATATGAGTCAAACAATGAGCATATATCTTTATTGCTTGCCATGATCAAGCCATGCATGTCTGTTTTTCCCCTTGTCCTATCCAAGGGCGCATCATCTGCTATGTTAGCTTTTCTGACTTATATTATGTCTATTTTCTGTTCTCGCTGGAGATATGTGAAAATCTTGCAAGTGTCATTATACAATTTCGGTGGAATTCGAACCCACCAAAGAGAGGAATTTATTGAAAAAAATGGGAAAGCTCTGTTTACCAAGAAAAAAAGGCATGATTGGTTTTCGTATGATCAATGAGTTTGATTTGGCCCTATTAGCTAAACAATTTTGGCGACTTGTTCAATACCCTGATTCGTTGGTCGCTCGAGCTCTGAAGGGAACATACTACAGAATGAGCTCGTCCTTGCGAGAATGTTTTTTTTCCATCCTATATGTGGAACAACATCTCAGTGGCTCAAAACTACTGTTACTTGGAGTTAGACAAAAAGTACATTCTGAGGTCAATGTGTGGGAGGATCATTGGATCGCTGGCACACCAGCTAGACCGGCTCGACCTTCTGCACCGGTGTTACATCTGAAACTGCGAGTTAGTGACTTCACTAATAGAGAGGCAAAGGAATGGGATGTTAGATTACTAAGGAACTAAGTTGCCCCATATGACATATTTTTTATTCAAAGTTTGGCCATAAGCTCAACTCATCGGTGGGATACCTTCTGCTTGAGTTACACAAAGAATGGTCAATACACGGTTAAGTCTGGATACTGGGTCGATCAGAACTTCTTGAGAACTGAGGATGAGAAGAAAGTCTTGGAACCCAGTATAACTAAGCTCTAAGCCTTTGTTTGGAAAATTAAAGCCATTCAGAATATCTGCCATCTTATGTGGCAACTGATAACATGCCATGTGGCAGTCACGAGGAATATAATGAGACGTAATATGAGATGTGATAATTACTGCCCCAGGTGCGGTGGACCAGACGAAAATGTTACTCATGCCATATTTGAATGTCCTCCAGCTTTACAAGTGTGGTCCATGTCCTCAACACCACCCAGTCCTAAATTTTGTTTTGCTACCAAGTATTTATGCCAATATGGACTATCTTTTCTGGAGAGAGAATAGCATCGTCGAATCAGAAATTGACAATAATCCTTATCCCTGGATAATTTGGTATATTTGGAAGGCTCAGAATGATAAACTCTTTCGAGAGATAGACATGGATCCTTTGGAGCTAGTTTGATATGCGAAAAGTGAATTTCAAGCATGGTTCAATGCAAATGAAATGGTTCCCCCTAATCCACAAGCGCAAACTATTGAGGATCTCCAAGTCATAAGCTTGGATAATTTATGTATGGTGGATGGTTCATGGACTTCCACATCACAATTTAGTGGTTTTGGTTGGGTTTGGAGGGATAGTTTGGGAAATATCCAGTTAATGGGGACATGTAATTTAAGACGGCGTGAGACTGCCTTACATTCAGAAGTGGAGGAACTGCGATGGGAAATGGAAAGCATGCTACAACACTCGACATGTCAGAGTTTCGGGACCGATTGCAAGGATCTGATCACAATAATAAATAAGCCTCATGCTTGGCAAAGCTTCGCAACAGAATTGGAGGCGATACAGACGTTGCTGATATGCTTCCCAGACTTCAAGATATCTTATATCCCGAGAGCACAAAACGGATTTTCAGACTTTTTAACTAAGACTGCAAAATCGTTTTATCATGAATTGTGTTACATTGATTGTTCTATTCATGTCTAGTTACCCAAACCACCTTGAGTTTGAGTAATATAATAGATGTTCGTTGTAAAAAAACCTCTTGTTATACATGAAGTTTCTTTGGTTCTCCGGTTACAGAATTTCACATGTTCTAACGAGTGCATACTTCTCCTTCTACCTCTCCGAAGGAAGATGGCCGGGGAAGAGTTATTCGGGTTCGTAGTTGAAGAAGATAAAGTTTCCTAAGAAGTCCTATTGTAACAATATTTTATATTCTTATATGACCTATATATCTATTGGTTCCATATAAAAATCAATTTTTGATTCTAAACATTAAAGACAATACCGTGATGGATCAATTTTAATATACAAACTAGATTTTGACCCGCGCTTTCCAAGCGCGAGATTATTTTCGACACAAACCAAATTATATAAAATAAATTTGCATTTTTGATTATGTATCTACATTTAAATGTTACAAATGAAGCGTTATATCCAGTGTATCAGGTCACGACCCGGACCCGCGGTTAAACTGACTAACTGATGACTTTATATGGAGTCCGGTTTGTTTTTTTTTCTTTAAACTCGTTATTTAAATTTTTTATAAAATCTACAAAATACGCAAAAATTTGGGACTCGACTACTGGTTGAACCTATGGGTGGCCACTATGTAATAAAATTTGACTTAAATTTTCATATATAAAGTATTCTAATTTATGAATGTTTAGATGAATGGTGGATATATATTATGAATTTTATGCTCTTATTTTACAAAAGTTAGTCAAACTAATTTATTATTTTATTGTAAGCGTAATTGATCAATATTCGAGAGGATACATACTAAATTAGAAATAGATACATAAATGTGAGATGGATTTTGACCCGCACTGGATCAATATTCGAGAGGATACATACTAAATTAGAAATAGATGCATGAATGTGAGATGAATTTTGACCCGCACTTTAATGTTTCTTATTAGATTTTGATCAAATATTAATGTTTATTATTAAATTTTCACTCGCATTTTAATATTTCTTATTAGATTTTGATGAAATATTAATATTTATTGTTAGATGTTGACCCATACTTTTTAAAGCGAGATGAATTTTTATTCAAATATTTATTTACTCAAAATTAGAAATCTTATACGTGTGTATCTTTTTATTAAAACTTTTTTTTAAGTATATATAATTTATATAACCTGCTTCATATATTATAATACAAATTTTTAATTTTACATATTCATAAAATTTTATTTTATTTTTATATTTTTTGTCAACATTATTATACAAATTAACTATTGTTATTATACTCGTCTCATACATGAGAAATATATTAATTATTTTTAATATTTTAATTTAAAGATGTATATTAACTTATGAAATGATTTATTAGATCATATATTGTATTCTAATATTGTTTATAAGTTGAAGTATGTTGTAAAATCCATAAATATAATTTATTCTGTTATTTTATTACTTATAAATAGTTAATTAATGAATTAAGTTACTTTCTATTTATTACTTGGTGTAGTAATTTAGTTATGAATATAAATTATATATATATATATATATATATTATAGATTTTTATTATATAAATGAATACTTAATAATTTTTTGTTTTTAAATATAGTTAATGTTAATAATAGCTTTAATATTTAAAAAATGTATATTTACATTTTAAATAAAAGATATTAAAAGATATTACTAAAATCTAATCTTAGGAAAAAATATTTAAGAATATCTTTTTTGGATATCTTATTTTGATATTAAGATAATTGGTTAGATATAATATATATTTAATAATAATTAAGTTAGTTGTAGGAGAATAAATAAAAAATTAAAAAATTGTAATGATTCAACCTAGACTACTTATAAGTAGATAAAAAATAGGGCTATGTTTTAATATATTAGATTAGAATTAGGATGAATTGATAACTTCCTTACATGATTATTTCGTATAAATATCTTTCTTTGTTGTTTGGTCATATGTGTATAACATTTGTGGTTAGTAAATATTTAATTACTATTAACTATTTGAAGATGATGCTATATACATATAAATGATGGTTACATTAAAAGGTGGTTACATAACAAAGTGGTTATACGGTAAGTGTGATGAACCATCACAACCTTTACCATCACAGCTATTTACCACAATAATATACCACGTGTTTTCCTTAGTAATCTCTAACGTGACAAAAATATTAAAGAGAGAAAGACATGTTTTGACATGTTTTGATTCCTCTCCATCAAAGGAATCTTGAAAAGAGAAAAGTTTAGGAGGTGGTTGAATTGCTTCCAAAACCTAACCAAACATGGATCAAAATTAATATATTTTTTTCTCTAAAAATATTAATTAATCTAAATCTAAATATGATTTTGGCTAGATTTCATTATAGAACTCATAAAGTTTATGTTACATTTGGTATCAAAGCCATTTGAAATTTAATTAATTCACCATTAGACATTTGACAATGTTAAGAACATTATCAGTTGGGTTCTCATGTGTTTGTGAACATATACAAATATCTGTTTTAAAAAGTGTTCATGATTTACTTAATTCACCCGTAAATAAAAATATGAGATCATGTACGGTTACGTAAACGTTCGTAGTCTCTTGATTAATATACTTTCGTGATTACATACAGCATCCTAACTATACCGTAGTCTTTTTATTAATATATAGGAATTAGATAATAATATAATGTTAAATTTAGATAACTAGAAAACAAATATAAACTGTTAGTTAGTTTTACCCAGGACCTCGTAGTCCATTGGTACTACTTCCTTGGGAGAGGGAGGTCGGTTGTTCGACTCGCGGGAATGGGGAGGCGTGCCCAGGACCGTAAAAGGTACATGCAAAGACTGGCGCCGAGCCTAAGTGGTGGGGCATAAGCCAAACACCTGGTTAAACAAAAAAAATGTTAGTTAGTTTAATAATAATTTTAGATTGCTTTTTTACAAATAATATTTTAAAACAAAATTAAAATATAGCTTCAATTTTTTTTTGTCCAAGAGCCCCTAATTGGGTTGAACCGGCCCTAGCGATATTATGTTTAAGATTTACGAAAATGATGTCATCACAAAAAACATATTGTCTTTAAAAGTTATTGGTGACTTGACATACACCATTAACATAAAAAAAATTTACACTTTAGGGTACTTATAGAATTTCTAATTACAGTTTAAGTCACTTGTTGATATTAAAACACTTTTGTTGTATTTTTCAAACAAAACCTCTAGCGAAATTTCTCTTTTACCCTCACCTTCCAAGTTTCTAATTTGGTTAACTAAAGCAACAAACCAATAATTTGTTTTTATTTCATTTTGCAATAAGTATTGTTCACTTTTTTCTTGGGCTTTTCTTTTTTTTTCCAAAATCAAAAAAAAATCAATTCGATGTTATTCAAATCGACAAAGCTCAGTTGCGTTGGACGCATTATCTGACGAGGTTTGGGTCGGTCCTGAGGTCACAATCTTATTATGGGCATGAAAATCGACGAAAATTTCGTTTTTGGAACATAAGTCATGATTTTGGATCTTATCGCAGCAACGGATTGTGAACGTCTGTCCGGCACAGTCCTCGTTTCGTCTCTCTTATAACACATCTACTGTTTTTGATTTGGAATTGGATTGTTGAATTCGAAATTGATTGGATCAAATCGTATACTTTGAATATAGATTTGAATTTTTTTACTAAAGTTTTATTTTTTATTATCAATCTGAGACCTTTCTATATTAGATTCTACGAAGCTTTCTTATAAGCTGATGAATTATGTAACCTATTTGTGTCTCCTTGTGATTTCATATTGAAAGTATTATTCTTTTTTTTTGTTGTAGGCTTTTTAAAGAGAAGCTGGTATGTTGCTGAGAGGCTCTCCAAGGAACCACCTGCGCATGTTGATCTATACGTTAGGTTAGCTATTGATAATGTACGGTACATTGGATATGTTAGTGGTATTGATTCTCAGCTCTTTCAGAAGATTCTTCAACACTGTACATTAGAACAGCTCATTCACATAGAGGATTCTACTCAAGTAAAATAAGATTTGTATGTATGTTGTTTGATGGTTTCCTAATTCCTACCTTTAAGTTATGCGTTTTTGTGCAGGTCAGTAATGAGTTTTGGAAGAGTTTTTGTGAGAAGCAGTATGGTGCAAAGAACTTCAAGAAGTAGAGAGTTCATGATGAATTGGATCAAGAACTGCTCATGAACTTCCATTCCTAAGGTCTTTAATTTTGCTATCAGATTAGACATGTGCGTCACATGATCATGGATTGGCTGAGATCAGTCAAACTTTTTCGTAGTTAGCTCATTCATGAGGCTTCCGACAATCGACTTGTCAGCCAATTCCAATTGTAAACATTCCTAAATTGTCTCTATGGATTTCCTTACTTTCCCTGTCTTAGGCATTGATGGCTTGATATTTCTGTCATCGTCAACCACATAAGGTTCAAACTCAGCCAGCTAGATCGCTTCCATCTCACATAAAGAGTCTTTTCAGATTCAGAGCTATCCACTGTAATAGCTGAGGGTTCCTCATTAGTTAGTATGGCGAAGTCCAAAGCCATTACACC
Organism: Moricandia arvensis; assembly: GCA_905132765.1. Lineage (NCBI taxonomy): Eukaryota > Viridiplantae > Streptophyta > Magnoliopsida > Brassicales > Brassicaceae > Moricandia > Moricandia arvensis. The sequence continues at coordinate 49,213 of CAJHQP010003188.1, read as the reverse complement.
TAGTGAAACCTGATTTGCTCGAACCATTCACCACATTTGAGGTCATTAAACTTTACCACAGAGTTCGTTGATGCAAACACATTTGATGAAGCTGCAGGCATTCATACATGTTTACCCATTAATGCTTTGAGACTTTAATATATTCAGAATAATAGAAATTTTAAAACTTGTATTTTAAATAACCTTTTGACAATATTTATACACAAGTACTTTTAGTAATGCTAATTATATATACTATAATATTAATCAAATAAAACATTAGTCAAATATATATGTTATATGTGGATATACATGTTATTGATTATAGTAAGAAATGACTAATTCTTTTCTTATCATTAATTATATTCAGTTATTCACCTTTAAGCGATCTTCTAGAGTATAAATAATAAATTAATTGATCTATCAAACTTTTATGTCATTTAGCATCTTTGATCTTGATCAATTAATAAACTTTGTATTTTTTCATTATCTATATGTAATATAACAAGGTCACTTTGGTGACTATCATATTATTTATATATAACATTAAAAACTAAAGGAAAACTATTTAAAATTATGTTAATATTTTATAACATAATTACTTATTGTTAAAATGCAGCAAAAACATTTTTTAATATAATTATTTATTTTAATTTAATAAAACAAATAATAACTAAGCAGTGTGTCGAATTCGTTGTCTTATGTTTAATGGTGTTGACATAAACACAAAAAAAAAGAACAACACCATTAACCGAAACATGATAACAATAACCTAAGACACTTTTATTGATTCAAACATGCATCTACTTTGATAAATAATTTACGTTTATGCATACTAAATGACTTACCAGATTAACAAATGATGACAATCAATCATAATCCACAAGTGCACAAGAGCGAGACACCACAAACTTTGTCTTCAAAATATTTGTATGGTGGATGGTTCTTGGACCGCCACAGATTAATATAGCGGATGCGGCTAGGTGTGGACGGGCTGTAATGAGAATATTGAATTCATGGGGACGCGAAATCTAAGGAAGCGAGAGACGGCACTTCATTCGGAATTAGAGGCTTTTAGATGGGCAATGGAGTGTATGCTCCAATATTCGTCATGCCAACGTTTTGGCATTGACTGCAAGGACATTATCGCGATGATATCAACACCACACGAGTGGTTGAGCTTTGTAACATAACTGGAGGTGATACATACACTACTGATTTGCTTTCCAGGATTTGAGATATGACATATCCCAAGAAATCTTAATGAAACTGCGGATGCACTGGCTAGGAATGCACTGGCTAGGAATGCACGTTCTTTTCATAGAAATATTTGTTTCACTGATTGTTCTATTCCAGTCTGGTTTTTCCAACCGTTTCAAGCTTGAATAATAGAATAGCCGTTTGATGAAAAAAACAAATGATGACAACGGCAACTTAACTGTAATAATTTCAACAAGGCACCTATATTGTTTTATTTAATTTGATCTTTCCTAACTTTCAGAAAAAAAAAACAAACCGACACAACTTCTCACACGTCTAGATTTGTAACCGTCATAAAAGGTCAACAACATGCAAATCATTCTCTTTATTTATGCATAATAATTAAAAAATTTAAGAAAAGATGAAATCCCTTAAGAATGACCTAGGTTGCTATTGTTCATTTCAACAAATTAAAACAAACCGGTTACTTAAGAAATCTAGCCTCTTAGCCAGTTTTTCAATAGCGGCAATCAGAGAGAAACATAATCATTTCCTTGATCATTTCTAGAATGTAATTCCATACTCGCTTAACAAAATGATTTTACGTAACCATAAGTAAGTTACTTATGTGGTTTGCGTAACGATCCTTTGTTAGGTTAACATCACTTTCAGAATAAACACAACAAGGGTTACAATAAGACCCATGAATCATGAATGCACACTTAAACAAAAGGCTCTGTACTTTTAGACAACCGTACATGATTTCCGTGCATTTTAGTTACGGTGAATTTAAGCAAATCATGAACGTTTTCATTCGTATAAGTTATGAACTTTGATGAAAACTAAATTTGGTAAATTAATCAAATCTAAATTTGGCTTTGATACGACATGTTAATTAACTTTTATGATTTCAATTATGAAATCAACACTAAGACCTAACTTAGATTTGTCTTAATTCAATCCTAACACATTACTAAAGAAGATAAAAGCATTTAACCTTGATTCATGCTTGGATGCAATTCCAACAATCGAGCTTCTCCCCTTTAACTTTTTCCTTTTTGGTAATTTTCTTGACGGACAAGAAATCTCAAACTTCTTTAATCTCTCTTCTTAACAACCTTTGTTTTAGTGTGTTTTTCTTTTTTCTTTTGCAGAGAAAAGACTTCACTTCTCTTTCTATAAGTGATGTACGTGGGTTTTTCATAACAAGTAAAGGGATGTGTTGGTTTATATTAACCAACACAACTCTTCCTTCCTTTTATTGCACACTATACTCTCATAATTATATATATATATATATATATATATAATTAATCTTATAGTAATTATTCTTTTATGACTACCTTTATATATATATATATGATCATGAGATTAAGGACATTTATAAATATAAGGTAAAGTACGAGTATTATCAATACACCCAGATTCTAACTCATTAATCGAAACTGATCCATCACGGTATCGTTTCTTATATTAGAATCTAAAAACATTAATATAAACTTGAACTTTATATTAAACCAATATACACATAGATCATATAAAATATAAAATATTCTTACATGTGAAAGTAAAATCATCTCCTCATAAGAGCATAAAAGTTTTGTTTTCAGCCTGTTTGTATTTTTCAAATAGTGGTCAATTTCATGTATTTTGTACTAACTATTACAAAATATGATTAATCACATATATTAGATAAAGTTAGCTTTTAAGAAGCGGTAAAATACAAGGAATAGTGGAAACTCTCTCTTCTATGTGAAGGGTTTAGTCTAAGAAGAGTTGAAGCTTGCTTACAACAAAACTGATCTCAAATCAATTGAAGCTTCTTGGTAGATTCACGGACGGTGTGGAAGATGAAGATATTGAAGGCAGAGGTAACTGCGAGAGTGAATCAAGGAAATGCAATCAAAATCTTCATTTATTTTCTGAGCTTGGAAGTGATGCGGTCATCGGAGTTGATTACTATTCCGGCGAAGAATCAACTCAAAAGTCGCTATGTAACATGTGGTTCTCACATTATCTTGTTAGTGAACACGTGGGGTGGACAGATGTTTGTATCTGTCACATCCTTATTTATAGAGTTTTAAGTTTGGAGTAGACTTAAATTATGTATAGAGATTATTTTTTTCTATTTGTAATAAATTTAGTCCATAAACTTATAATACAAATGTTGACAAAAATGAAGAAGATAAACTTAATTCTAAATATATTTCAAAACATCAAACATTTTTTAAATCTTACATTTGAAAAGAAGTGAACACATAAAGGTATTAACAATACATTTTTGTAGTTATGCGGAAAATGGTGACTTCGATAAAGGTTGTTTCTAGAGCCCGCCATATCAAAATTTTCACAGGCTTTGTGATGAGATTGAAGATTCTCTAATTGCTATGAAACATGCTCTCTCATATCAGAAGATTACTTAGATAGCTGCGAATATATGTTTAATTTTTATATTCATCGAAAAAATTAGATTATTTTTGGTCTCTCTTCCCTCTCTCAAAAACCCTAGATCTTCCTTCACTACGACTACCGAAAAAGTCGTTATGTCATCGTAATCAGCCACTTACGACTAAGTAAGGACGATTTTCCATTCGTCAAAATGCATCAATCGTCGTAATGCATCAATCGTCGAAAAGTCGAAGTAAAATGTACGACGAAAAGAATTCGTCGTAAACAAGACGTAACTAAAATTTTCATAACATTGATGTAAAATTACGTCCATATAGTTAGACGTAAACTGGACGTAAATATCATCGTTAAGTCGACATAAAATGTATGTCGATTTAACATCGACATTCAAAGTAAATTAGTCTTAAATATTACGTCTAATTAACATCGAAAGTTGAAGTTAATTAGTCGTAATATTACATCTACTTAACGTGGAATTAATCAATTTTATAAAAAAATAAATAATAAATAAATATTTCATAAAATATTAAAATTTGAAAAATAACTATTGAATTCAAAAAATTATAGAAATTGATAATTATAAATCCAAAAGAATTACAGTCACAATATTCAAAATATATAATATACAAAAGAAAAATTAAAAACCTAAAACCTAAGAGTGTATGTCATCGAAAAGCTGCGAACTATGTTGCTCCGCCTGTCGTTCTATGTCCGCCTGTTTTTAGAGAGTGGGGTCGATGTTCATGGTTGGACGAACAGTCCGTCACATCTGTGCCAGCACTAGATTTGTCTCAGAAATAAGATCAAACATCCCCACCATTGCCTTAATTTGGTTTCTCTTGGCAGCGTCGTTCGTCTTGAGCTGCGCAATGACCTGATAGGCCGCCGCCAATTCTTGCTGGACCTGAGTCTCGGTTTGCCTTCTTGCAGCAAAGGTAGCTGTCACACTCGGGACATCGTTTACAGAACCGAGTCCGACCATCCTTCCCCTTCTTTTCGGGACAACCTTCAATTAAAAATATATGAATGAATATATATGAGAAAATAAAATTATAAATTATAGTTTGAATTGAAAACTAAAATATAATGAAGGCAATAAAAATTCAACGTGCTCAAAAAAAATTTCCTGCTCGACGGTGGACAACTGGACTGGTGGAGCATCCGGATTTTCATGCGACAACTCAGTCTGGACCTCCTGGACCCGAGTCTCCGCTTCGTTGTAGATACTTTTCGCTCGAGCATATACAAACGTCCCATCATTATGCTGGTGCGTGATCTTATAAAGACGGGAACGAGACGGTAGTGCTTTTTCTCGCTCAGTCTATAAAAATTGGAAATGATAATTAATTGCATTTAAATAATTAAATAAGTAGCATTGAATTAAAATAAATAAATAAATGAAGACTTACTGTTTTAGGGCTACCCCAGTGTGTGGGATCTGCCCAGAAATGTGGACCATCGACAAATTTCCCTCGGCATTACGCGTCAAGCGGGCAGTAGAACAGTTTAGCGACGTTCGGACTGACTTAGACATATTTCAATAAGCCTTGAAGCCATTCCAAACGTAGTTGATGATGTATATGGGTTTGGCTACATCCTCGTAAACCTGCCGCTTCTCCTTCCAGTCGCAGACGTGTTTTTGAGGCGGTCCATTGCCTTAGCGTTGAAAGATGCCTTCACCTCCTCGTTGAGAGCAATCGTCCAATTCCATTTTTGATGGGGGAAAAACATTAAAAAGGTTATAAATAAATTATAAATATATAAAAAAATTAATATTTATGTGTTACCGCAAAACACTTGTACCAAGTTCTCCAAACATGGTCAGGCATAAGAGACCAGTTCGAATGTAGTTCCGTAAGTTCGCTTTGATGATATCCGAGACACTCCTGCCTTGGCAACTATCTGTGGTAAACCTTCAAAAAATTGTAAAAAAAATTATTAGCACAATATTTATTAAAATTGCAATTAAAAAACTAATAATAATGTATTAAAATTTAATTACCATAGAGTGTTTGCTGGTCGGTCGGGGTCAATCCTCATCAAACCTTCTCGTACCGGCATCTCGAGAATGTCTTCCACCATTAATCTAGCATACGAAAAATTTGGTGGCACCATCAAATCCGGATGGAAATCTGGAGGACCTGGGGCAGCTGCAGGAGCTGGGGCAGGCTCATCAGGAGCTGCATGCTGATCAGGAGCAGGAGAATGCTGTAGAGGAGCCTCATACGGAGCCAGAGGCTGATATGGAGCAGGAGGCACAAACGGGGGAGGGGGAGCCATAGACGGGGATCTTCCCTGATATTGGCTCTCAGGGACAAAGTCATGTCCGGCCAATCCAGTTCCGGAGCTAGATGCGGAAGGATCGTCATTCCTTCCAAGAAAAGTAGCTCCATACAAAGGCCTTGCGTCCCTAATTCTATTTCTACCGCGAGGTATTGAACGTACTCATAGTGTCAATCTGTTTAAAAAAAGTATGAGTTACAAAAAACAAAAATTCGAGGGTATAATAATTAATTTCATCCTAAAACTAATCAAACCTAATCTAATTTGTTTCTAAAACTAACTAAACCTAATCTAATTCCCCTAAAACTAACCACCTAAACTAAAAAATAAAAAAAAATAAAAACATACCTGGTAGAAGCTAGAGAGTAGTCAGAGAATCTAAACAGCAACTAACAAGGGTCGACTGGTCGTGGTTTATATAGGACATAGGTTGTCAACGTAAATTGTCGTAAATTACGACGGAGTTAACTCGACGTGCGTTTTTGTGTTACGACAAAGTTAACTCGACGTGCGTTTTTGTGTTACGACAAAGTTAACTCGACACGCATTTTTGAATTACGACGAATTAGGTACTAAAACAAATTAAGAAGAATTAGATTCTTAATGCTTAGGACGACTTAGGAACGATTGTGTAATAAACAGTAAAAATAAATAGTCACCCGAACAGTTCTTATCGAATTACTTTTCTTATCTTCAATAAGAACTGTTTGGTGACTGCTCATTTTTTCCAGGTCAATGTATTTAAGGGAACAATGACCTGAATTGTTCTTATCAATCTTGCATAGCTAATAAACTAGGCGGAGTTGATTAGAGGTGTTCGGATGACCGTTCATAATCCCCGATAGGTTTTTGCAATTTATAATGCAAGACTTTGGTGCATATTTATAGGAATTAGATGAAGTCGTAAATCAGAATTAAATTAAGACGAAGTTAACTCGGCCCGTGTTTTAGGTATTACGACGAAGTTAACTCGACCCGTGTTTTAGGTGTTACGACAAAGTTAACTCGACCCTTGTAAATTAGCATCTACCTTACGACGAGTAGGGTTTTAACCCTAAACCCTAAACCCCAATCCCCAACCCCTAAAACTTATAACTTAAAAACATTACTTCTTACTTATAAACATCCAAATTTCCAAACTACAAACATGTAATAATACTTATTTTGACTTGCTAAATCTTTAAAACATAAGATTTGTTACACAATTAAAAAAATAATGCAATAATGTAACATAAACTCACTCGTTCTCGGAATCATCACTCGGGTCATCACTAGGATCATTGCTTTCTTCAAATTTATCTTCATAGGCTTCATCCACGGTATCTTCTTGAAGATCTTCATATCCCTGGTCTTGTTTCTTCTGTACATATGAGTGATGGGCAGAAATCTCCAATGACAATCAAACCAAGACGTCTTCCTACCGTACTTCAACTGGAATGCGCTTGTGTTTCCCATACAATAAGGACAATCTAACCTTCCATGCGTAGTCCAACCTGATAACATCCATATGTAGGAAAGTCACTACTGGTCAACAAAAGAACTGCTCTCATTGTAAAGTTTTTTCTCGTTGAACAATTATATGTCTCCATTCCTGTTGACCACAATTCCTCCAGTTCTTCTATAAGAGGTTGTAGAAAAACATCGAGGGACTACTTCGGATGCTTGGGCCTGGGTATCAATATACTCATGAAAAAAAAATCCCTTTCCATACACATCTCTGGTGAAAGGTTGTATGGCGTCAAGATGACTGGCTAATGTGAGTATTGTCTTCCAGACATTCCAAAAGGACTAAATCCATTTGTGGATAGCCCGAATATTACTTGCAAAATCTAGGTGTACCAAATTCAAGTGATGCCAAGCTTTTGCATCTAAGGGATGATTGATCCCGCCTTGCTTCTGATTATGTTCTGCATGCCATCTCATCGCTGCTGCAGTCTTTTCAGATTAATATAATCTCTCCAGCCTAATCGTAATAGGTAAGTACCACATCCGCTGGTAAGGTATCCTATTCCGACCACGTCCTTGCGGTTTATATCATGGTTTCTTGCAAAATCTTCATTCTAATAATTATGCATCTTTTCTCCAGTTGATCATGCAGTTGTCTATACAAACATCTATCATCTCCAAAAGTAAACCAAGACTACGCACAAGTTTTTGAATCTCATAATAAGATTCGGCACACAAATTCTATTCAGGCAAATACTCTTTAAACAACTCACCCCATGCATCCATACAAACTTTAGGTAAGTTATAATCAGTTTTGATATTCATCATCCTAGCTGTCAATGACAATTTAGAAAGACCTTCTCTACAACTTTCATAAATAGGCTGATTTGATGCTGCTAACATTTCATAAAACTTTTTTGCATCCAAATTAGGCGCCTCTGCATTTTCTTGTACTTCCTCTAAATTTTCAACTCTGCCAGCAACTACTGAGGTTGCTTCAAGAAATGCATCTATAACCATATTATGCATCCTATCATGATCTACTACTTGATCCTCTTGAGGATACTGAGAATGCAATTCTTCCCTATTACGATTTTCTTCAAACTGATTACTATTACTAGCTTCATTCCTACTATCACCCTCCCCATGGTGATACCAACTTAGTAATATGGGGTAAATCATCTATTTACTATATGTTTCCAAACTGTTTTACTACGAGCAAACTTGGTATTCTTGCACTTACGACAAGGACAAAAAATTTACTTGATTCTTGTGGGAGAGGCGTGGTTCCGACCTGTTGCATGAATATCTCCACCCCATTCAGAAATTCGTTTCTCATAACTCCTGTAGAATCTTTATGTGCATACATCCAACTTCGAACCTCATAGATATTACCACCGTGAGACATTTTTGTACTATTTTCTCTTCTTTTTGGTGTTTCTTAAAAATGAGAGAGTAGAGCATATTTAGGGAGTTTCGGTTTTGGTAGGTGGGAAGGTTACAACGAATTATCTTTAATTTCAAAAACATTAGACGTACATCAGAAGTTAAGTCGAAGCAAATATTATGTAGTAAAATAGTCTATATTTTACTCCGACTTTATGTCAGTTTCAAAATTCGTCATAAAACATAAGTTATCTTGGTTCTGTGTTACGACAATTTGTAATCGATGTAATTTTACTTCTTGTTTACGACGATTTCTGATATCGTCGTAAAGGTGAAGTAAATTCGATGTAAAGTTACGACTACCTCGATTTGTTGTAAATCTTAGTCGTTATTGTCCTGTTTTCTTGTAGTGCTTCCTCCGGGAGTCAGCGGATGCTCTTCTCGTTGTCGTCCTCCCATCCTAGTGCTTTGCTTTGCTCTCCTTCGCTTATGTTTCTTGTTTTCGACATGCATGCAGCTCTGTGTTTTCGAGATTTTTTTCCGTAATGTCATATAGGGATCTTCTATGGAGTCGCAGCGAGAATTTGGTGAGTTGGTGGCGGCGGGAGTCGGATCTCACTCTTAATTACGGATAAGTTGGGTCTTGCGAAGGCTTGGAGGTGAATATCTATTTTCTCCTTTGTCTGTTAGGCCTTCTGGTTGCTGGGAACCTCCACGAAGGTGCCTCTCTCTGGTGGTTCCTCAGATCTGTTGGCATAGCTCTCAGTTTGAGGCAATGGAGGGGCGCTGACTATGCTAGTCAGCTTTTGGGGAGATGAGTCTATAGATCGACAGTTGAGTGAATCGAATGATGGAGGTTTCTCTCTCAGAAATGGCGGTTCTATGGTTTGCTTTTCTCTCCGGCGTGGCTTTGTTCTTGACGAGGTTGAAGAGGGAGACGAGTGCTGACTCTCGGACTGGTGAGGCGGCGAGGCTCCAGACAAATGCATTGGTTAGGGTTTCAAGAGTCGGATCTCCCTTTACGGAACCAGATTTTGTGGTCGCGGGACGACATCGATGGTCGCTTCTCGCTGACAGTACACCGATGTCGGATCGGTGGTCGGCCTTGGACACCCTCACATGTGAAGATGCGGATAACCATATGAAGAGTAACCGGTGTTCATTGGAGTGTGCGATTTCTCAGCTACCATGTCTTCTTTCCATGCTTGTTTGCTTCTCTGTTTGTATCTATGTTTATGGTTTAGCTTAGCTCTTCCTTGTAACCTAGGTTGGCTGTTTTTCGGTTAATTGGGAGACACTGTTCTGATGCGCGTTCCTTTTAAGATGATTAATATAAGTAATTAATTAAAAAGAAGAAGAGCCGTTTAAAACGGAGTTGACAACGATTTTGGGATGATATATAAAAGAGTAATATCCTAAGATAAACTTAAAAAGAATTTTGTCACCAAAATAGCCTTTAAAAATAAAAATAATCAAAATAGATTTTATTAAATGGTATAAATCTATATTTATACTTTTTAGATTATCTAATCTAGATTTAGAATTTAGAGTTATAGAATGAAAGGTTTTGGACATGAATATTTAAAATTAGAAAAAAAATAAAGAGTCTATTTTAATTTTTTCTTTGTTGAAGTATATTTTTGTGATAAAAAATTTCAAAAAATATATTTCAGAGATTTCTGTTGTATAAAAAGATAACGTTGCTATTTTCGAACGGTTTGCAACTTTTCAAGATGTACATAGACATCTGCTCATCATCTTCTCCTTCTCTTTCATCAATACCCTTAACCAGACCTCATATTCACACCTCCATACCCTTCTTCACCATACCTAAATCAACACAACATCGTAGTCTCATCTTCACAGTCTCTGCTTCTTCTTCTTCTCCATCATCTTCACAATCCACACAAACTAAAAACGTATGGAGAAAACAACCAGAGAACTCAACATCATTGAAGAAACATCGGAGGTACCAAAGATCCACTTTTCTCGACCACAAAGTCGACATGGACGAGCTTCTAGCTTCAATTCACAAAACCCATAACGAGGAAGAACTTTTCTCTCTACTCTCTTTGTACAAAGACAGACAATTGTCTATACGTTTCATGGTTTCGCTTCTTTCTCGAGAACAAGACTGGCAGAGATCACTCGCCTTACTCGATTGGGTTCACGACGAAGCTAAGTATACACCTTCTGTGTTCGCTTACAACGTCGTTCTCCGAAACGTGTTGAGAGATAAGCAGTTTGACATTGCACACGGACTGTTCGACGAAATGCGTCAGAGAGCTCTTGCACCCGATAGGTATACTTATTCGACGCTTATTACTTCGTTTGGTAAAGAAGGTATGTTCGATTCGGCTTTGTCTTGGCTTCAGAAGATGGAACAAGACCGTGTTTCAGGTGATCTTGTCTTGTATAGTAACCTCATTGAGTTGTCTAGGAGGCTTGGTGATTATTCTAAGGCTATTTCCATCTTCTCGAGGTTGAAGAAATCTGGTATTACACCTGATCTCGTTGCGTATAATTCGATGATTAACGTTTATGGAAAGGCTAAATTATTCAGAGAAGCTCGTTTGCTTATAAAGGAGATGAAGGAAGCTGGTGTGGAACCAAACACAGTTAGTTACTCAACCCTTTTGAGTGTTTATGTAGAGAATCAGAAGTTTCTTGAAGCTTTGTCCGTTTTTGCAGAGATGAAAGAGGTGAATTGTCCATTGGATCTCACGACTTGTAATGTAATGATTGATGTTTATGGCCAGCTTGACATGGTGAAAGAAGCTGATAGGTTGTTTTGGAGTATGAGGAAAATGGATATTGAACCAAACGTTGTTAGTTACAACACGATCCTCCGTGTTTATGGTGAAGCTGAGCTTTTCGGTGAAGCTATTCATCTTTTCAGGTTGATGCAGAGGAAAGACATTGAGCAGAACGTTGTTACTTACAACACGATGATTAAGATTTATGGGAAAACTATGGAGCACGAAAAGGCAACGAATCTTGTTCAGGAGATGCAGAGCAGAGGAATCGAACCTAACGCCATTACATACTCAACTATTATCTCAATATGGGGGAAAGCTGGTAAATTAGACCGAGCTGCAACACTGTTTCAGAAACTGAGGAGCTCAGGTGTTGAAATTGACCAAGTTCTGTATCAGACAATGATTGTGGCTTACGAAAGAGTTGGTCTAATGGGTCATGCTAAGCGTCTGCTACAGGAGTTAAAGCGTCCTGATAACATACCTAGAGAAATCGCTATCACCATTCTTGCTAAAGCTGGGAGAACAGAAGAGGCCACTTGGGTTTTCCGACAAGCTTTTGATTCAGGGGAGGTAAAAGACATATCTGTTTTTGGCTGTATGATCAATCTTTACTCGAGAAACCAAAGGTACGTGAATGTCATTGAAGTGTTTGAGAAAATGAGAAGCGCTGGTTATTTTCCGGATTCAAACGCGATAGCTATAGTGTTGAACGCTTATGGGAAACAAAGAGAGTTTGAAAAGGCGGATACGGTTTACAGAGAGATGCAAGAGGAAGGATGTGTTTTTCCTGATGAAGTTCATTTCCAGATGCTGAGTTTATACTCGTCCAAGAAAGATTTCGAGATGGTTGAATCTTTGTTTGAGAGATTGGAGTCTGATCCTAACGTCAATAGCAAGGAGTTGCATTTGGTTGTGGCGGCTTTGTATGAGAGAGCAGATAAACTAAACGATGCTTCAAGAGTCATGAACCGAATGAGAGCACGAGGACTTCTTAAGCCGTTTTCTGGATGAAATCAGTGTAACATGCTTCTTCTTGCTGTGGCTTTGAGTAAAATAATTTGTATGTTGTTCATCTCCAGTTTTACACTTATTTATTATTTTAGTTTGTTATAATCAAATTAGGCATGGGTATTCGGTTCACTTCGAGTTAGTTATTTGGGATAGTTCTCTTTATAATCGGAAAAATCTCATTAAAAACCTCCAATATAGTCATGACTTTCACTTTAAACCTTTAAGCTTTAAATTTATATAATAAACCTTCAAACTAATAACACTCTTAATAAAAACAATGAGAGTGGCCTAAGTGTTTCTTTATTGTAATGGTGGACAAAATTGTAACATCTCAAATTGTGATATGTGGAAAGGCTTAAGAGAATTGATTTGGCTACCTATGTCACCAAAATTGACTTACTTTTTTCTGTCACACATTCGTTTAGAACTCCAGAGTTAAGCGTGCTTGAGCTGGAGTAGTGAAAGGATGGGTGACCTATCGGAAAGTGATTCGCGATACCGTGCGGGTGAGACCAAAACACGAAGAAAGGTCGGGTGGTGATTGCAGTGTCAGTAAACAATGATTTCGAACCTTGGAAAAATAAACGCACAACCGTTGGATGAAATGGGGCCCACGGGCCGAGAGATCGGGCGTGGGTGGTCTATTTGCCGTGGGCAGTCGGGGCGTTACAAAAATTATACACAGATTAACTCAGGTTGTTTTACTTAAACATATATTTTATTAAATTTTGTCTTTCTAATAAATAAAATTTTCTTTCATTGTTTCCTTTTCGCTTTAGTGTAAACATACAAATTTTATCATAATAAACAATTCATATACGAAGAATTTATCAACCTAGAATTATTTTACTCTTACAAATCAAAATAAACTGAAATGGTTATCTATAACTGTTAGAAAGCTCCACAAATAAAAATAAAAACTGAAGAAGCACCACACATTAGGAGTTAGGACACGTAAATATGGATTAAAAAGATTAAAATATTACGAATATCATTACTTTATATTGTCTCTAACATACACGATTTTCCTTACTTTTTGGTTTTCTCTTTAAAGTTTTTGTTATTATTTTCCTTTTTGGATTTTTACGACTGCTGTACACAACGAGCCGATTAGAGATTTTAAATTAGTTGACAAAAAGGAGATTTTAAATTATTTTATCTATAAATAAAATAAAAATATGTTTGCTAGTAAATTAATTAATTTTAATAAAATATATGTTTAAGTAAAATTAATGGAGTTGAGTGTCACGTCAACTATGTTTATAATTATGTCCACCATGAAAATAAAGAAAACACGTGAACCACTTTCATAGTTTTTGTTAAGAGTGTTATTAATCTGAGGATTTATCATGGAAGTTTAAAGTTTGAAGGTTAAAGTGGAAGTAATGACCACTTTTGGAGGTTTTTAATGGGATTTCCCCCTTTATAATCTACTAGGGACTTCTACCGGGCTACACTCGGGTTATCGTATAAGTTTTAATTTAGTTGATGTTTTTGGATCAAACATATTTTTAAAACATATTTGAAACTATGTATATATATTGCAGGTGATTTGAAACTTTAAAATTGGTAGACAAATAAAATTGGTTTGTATTTATTCATTATCTTGTGAATACCAAATTGAATATTATTAAAACTCATAATTTTGTTTTTTATTTTTATTTTTGGAAGTCAAATATAAGATGATAAGTAAGATATATTAAAATTTAATTAAACTTAATTATGATTTAAATACTTTTATCTTGTTTTTTTAAGGTTTGGCAAAAAGCAATAGTAAAAATTAACAAACTGATTTAAACTTTCTTTTGACTTTAAAATCATCAAATATGCATAGCTTAATATAAGGCAAATTTTAGTTTTCATGCAGTGTACATGTTCTTAGCTTAGAAGAGTTGTTTGATATCAATCTTAATGATGAGCGAAAGAGTTATGCATGAATAACATAACAATCCGACTATTATTGTAACATGATTTGTACATAAATTAGCAACTATAACTACATAGTAGAAAGGTATACTAATTGAAAAGTTATCACTCTAGTTCAAGGCTACGGAAGTACCATTTTCACTCCAGTGTAAAACTAACAATGGAAGTACCATTTTATAAAAACTAAAGTTGATCACAGAAGAAATCATTCGTTGGCTACCTGAATTGCAATCTGTTTATAAATAAACAAAGCAGATTAATGATGAAGCTAATCATCACGTACCATTTTTAAAAGTGTAATCAAAGTAGATAAACTGTTTTCAAGGGAAAAAATACTATGAAAGATCTTTTTCAAAAAAAAAACAATGAAAGATGCAAACTGAGAGGAAAGCATGAGTCAATAATTAAACTGAAAAACAAAGACTTAAGCAGCAACGAACGTGCAATCTCTGAGAAGATGAGTGGAAGCTCTGATTCTTACATTTTGGGCGTTCGGCTTTCTCTGGCTTAGCACTGTCACACGTCCTCTTAGTCCCTTCATCTGCAGAATCTCCCCAGCTTTTGGAAGGTTCACACACATCATTTTCAATCTGCAAGGTTTCCTTGGACGTTGCACCAATGCGGTTTCCAACCGAGGCTTTTTAGGTGGTGGAGTGTCTAGAGAGAGCATCTTGGTGGCAGTTACAGCTCGGGTCTTACTTGATAAGTTGTGCTCTGAGAGTTTCACACAAAACTTATGTATTTATTCGATGGTGCTAATTAGAGCTTCCAGGATAGGCACCTCAAGGTCAACTCCTTGGTTTTTATTAGCCTAACATTCAAGTACAACAGTGTGAGATTAAATAATTTGAGCGTATAGTCTGATGCTAAATTACCTCAAAGAAGCTGCTAAGTAATTCCCATGCGTGCTTCCTAGTCAACTCACGATCAACATCACCAAGTAGGACAAAAACAGCTTGGTCTCTGTTGTCATAAACAAAGATCTTTGCACGGTACCTGTTATAAAAGATTCAGAAGCCAATACCAACAAAAACGTAATTGAATATTGAGGCGAGAGTTCATACTGTGCAACAGCAGAGTTGGGCGTTTGATAGCCTTAGTATTGCACCCACTGCACACATTGAAGTATTTTTCTATATTAATAAATTATGAATAGCAGAAATTAATTAATTAATTTGTATGGATTTATACAAAATAACACCTTGCCTTTCACTTTCACCGTTAAATAATTGGTTGAAACAAAATATCTCAATTCAGTAATACTGACTTGTGCTTATCTATATAAGATAGTCATCCTGATTATTCACCTTATCAGGAAGCTTGAGGAATTTACATATTCGGTTTTCCTCCCCCTTTAGACTCCTCTGCCTAGGAGGTCTGGTCAGTGTTTTCTCACTTTGCTTCCATCAGACTGTGACTCTCCAACGTTTTAATTTTGATTTCCTCGGGAATAATTAAATAAGTATTTTTGAGTTGTTCAACACAATCCAAGTAAGCACCTTAACTTTCGACGGGTGATGTGTACATGGAGGTTCTTGCTCCTGGGCGAAATTAGATGAATAAAAATTGTCAAGTTTATAACTATTTTTAGTAATTTTAATCAAAGTAAATATACAGAAAGAGTAGAGGACTTGCCTGCGTTTTCTTCACCCCGAGTAATACATTCTTGCAGCCAAGTTCATGCTGAAGTAGCTTGAGCTGAAAATACATACACAATGTCAGTTGATCGACAAAATTGTAATATAATGAAATAAGAAAGCCTCAAACTTCAGATCCAGAAAAGCATACTCTGTCTCTGATTGTATTGATTCTTGCCATGAAAAAAAAACATAATTTAATCATAAAGTTTAATATACTTTCACAATCATCTCAAAACTGAAGCCTATAGAAAAGATGAGACACACCGCCAACATATGAGTGTTTGCATGTGCAAGTTGCAAATTATTTCCCTGTACTTTCCGTAAGTTGATCTTCAGTTTTTGAAAAGATAAAGTAGGAAAATAACCCCTACTCTGTAAAGATATACGATTTTGTCAAGTCATCTGCATAACAATGATAATTTCTACTGTAAATTTAACAATTGAAAATGAAACTGTGGAGGAAAACACTCAGACCTGTTCGTCGGTTATGAGCAGCTTTAAGCCAACAAAAGCATCACCTTTCGCACAGTTTCTGATGGCCCAGATGAGACGGGGTTGAAATATAAAGCAACCGGAGAGTTTCCAAAGGTTTGGACCAATTTCATGCCCATCGATTGTTTTTGGTGAATGGAGGTTGTAGAATTTGGTTCGATAAAGCTTCGACAAATGAGTTTATATAGTTGGAGAAATAGAGGAAGTTGGAAGAATATCATAGATCACGCATATAGGATTAAAGAAGAGAAATGATTCATAGTGGAGAAACAGAAGAAAATGCAGAAAGTTGAAACGATGAAGAAGAAGCGGAAGAGATGGAGGAGACGGCTTGGGATGAAATAGGTTGAAGTGCAAAGGAGTTCAAATGGGTCCCATATGGATTTATTTGTTGGGCCTTACTAAATTATTTTTATTGGGTTTTATAGGACCATTAGAAATTAGTTTAGTTACTGATGGGTTCAATCTAAATGTTATAATGCAATCGTTCGAGGAACGCGAATTTGACATGGCAAAACAACACTTTCTTATTGGTAAATTTTTTAAGGTGACGTGGACACTCTCTCCTTTCACTATATCCAACTTTTATTATAGTATAGATTTAAGAACCGGAAAAATCGGTTTGAATCAGTTTGGATTGTCCTTGGTAGCCCTAAGGCATTTTAATGGAACTGATTACCCGAACTGGAACCGACTAGAAATGAACCAGTTCAGATTTGTTTCAGTTATTTTTATTTTGTCGTTCTCATTGCTAAGATATGTCGGTATCAGGTACCCCTTATAGCTTGAGCCAAGCATCACACGAGTGTTTGTTTTAATATAATAAACATGAGAATTTTGACAACACAAGAATGTAATGGTTGCACATACATGCATTTGTATGAGTGTGTTCGATTTGTAATATATAACAGTTATGATAAATCAACAGTTTTTAATTGTTTGTAATCTATTGGTTGCTCATATTGTTGTTGGATATTAAATCAATCAAACTGTGAATGATTGCGCTTTGAAGATGCGCCCGTTTCTCTCCTGCCAGAGAGTGTAGGAGATCACCTCAAGAACAAGTTGGGCAATATTACGAAGAGATGTGTCGATGATTGTAAAAATCCAAGCATGAACAAGGAATAAACACGGTGGTGGACTGGGAGCAATCTGGGTAGGAAGAGACCTCTATAAAGCTTCTGTGAATGTGTGCTTTCAAAGAAAAGATGACAATGGGATTCACAATCAGAGAGACAAAAACACACACTCAGAGGAGATAGCCATGCCCTAACCCCAAAGACAATCCCTCGTTGGTAGGCGACTAAGGAACGCAAGCCAAAGATTGAAAGAAAATTTCAGAACAACCTCTTTGAACCAAACAATCTTACTCCAAGCAAGTGTTGATGAAGATAATCGAATCTGATTCCACGTTGACTTGGAGGAGAAGTGAGAATTAAAAAAAAGTCATTGTTGGACCGCCAAAGTTACTAGTCAGGTCGAGCATCAAGAGATGGAATAAGTATTGAAGTAGAGTGATCAACAACTGTTATGCTCTGTCAGACCTTGGATGTCTCATAAACCATTTGTCATTCTGGACAGCTTTGATAACCCTCGCATCTTTTGAAATTATGATAAGAGAAGGATCCGAATCACCAAGATAAGTTATTAAAGGACCATATTGGGTATGAGAGTCAAACCAGAAAGATGCAGAACTTCCATCGAAAAAACTTTATAGTCTAATTTGGTGCAAGAAGAACAAGAGGGTTGGTAAGAACTATGAACGTCTTAAACGAAAAGCCAAAGGAAAGGCTAAAGAGGTATTTGGGACACAAACCTCTTCTCGTTAACCTCGACCACCTCGAACAACTGCACCAGCAGCTCCACCAGTGTCCAGTTCAAGTGCTAGATCAGGTCCTAAGCAGGTGTCCATCTATGAGCTCAGGTATATTCAAGTGCCTCGGGGGTAGATAACTCAAGAATATATGCTGGGGACTCTTCAGGATACGACAAAGGATCTCCAAACGCCAAATGACATTGTTCATGATCTCATTCGGTCAACTATAAGATAATATTTTTTCCCCCTGGTTAACTATGCTACTCTCGAGTAACATGAAGGTGTTTATCATGATCCACAATTATTATTTCTGAACTGAAGACATGAGAGTTAGGCTAATCTCGAGTAACAAGAAGGGTGTCGAGGTAACCAAGTGAGGTGTTGATCGACACCATCTTTAAAAATTTACTCCAACTTGATCGTTTCAGACTCATGCTCCAAATTTCGCTAAAAGCATCAATTTGCATTTTGTGTGTGTGTATTTGGCTTGGCTTTCTTCATCTCATGTAATTTTGGGGTGCACAAATTAATAAGGGAGAGATTGAAGATGTATGATCAGAGCAGGACTGAAGTAATTCATGAAGTGTGACAAGAACAACTGCACAGAGGCAGAGTGTGACGTGGAGCTGTCTTAGATTATTCCTCAAATCGTAGACATTAAATGAAGATTTACTATGGACCAGACTAGTGGAAGGATTAGAGAAGAATTAATTGACCTTATGCAACAAGGGAGGTTAACTTATTTGCTGAAGAACCGGAAATCGAATGTTTTCATTTTGTAGATCTTTAGGTTTGGGGTTTTCCTCTAAAGTATAAAGCAAGTGTTGGCATTGTCTTTTTCGGGTAACACAGAAATAGTACTTAGCTAAGAGAGGTTTTTTAGGTCTAAGTAAGAAGTAGCAAACACTGAAGGTTAGGAGCGTGAATGGTTCAACAGACTTGGTGTAAGTCTTTGAACACAAGCGACTATTTAGCATGTCAAGGCTTATCTTGAGATTGATGAAGAATTTCTCTTAAAGTAATACTCGTATGTTCATTTTAAAAGGATTTATATAGTTTTACTTCTTGGAAAGATTGTCCTTGTGTTATTGTGTGTTCTAGTTCCTATTGAAATTAGCTCTCACATTGACAACAGATGTGGGGTTTTTCAAGTTAAAAATAGAATGAATAAATGGAGGAAACTTGGGACCAATATGGGTAAAAGGACAACGGGATGTATGGCATGGGCAAAGAGGGCTTATGTTTTTTTCAATATGGTTTAAGAGGTAATATTGGTGAATGTCTACTGATATGAAACACTTCTGGCTATGACATTTACCTTGATCGTGTCTTCATCGGAGAATGTGATTTGAACTGCGTTGTTTGGCTTAATAGGCCATTGATTTGCAGTGATCCTTTGTAACTCTTTGACAAACTGTACTGAATCTTTGCACGGGGGGGGGGGGGGGAGGGGGAGGGGGAGAGATCCTCCCATGATGACGTTTAAACGTTGCATATGCCTCAATTCCTTGATTCAGCTTTTGTTGAGTTCTTATGGAGATATTTAGCTTTGGATTGGTCAAATTGCTTCTTTTAGTTCTCGGAAGCGGCTGAGAAAGCTTCTATCTCAGGTCGTTAGAGTCAAGCAAGTTGAGTTTCTTCCGCAAGTCATTGGCCTTAGATTGGCTAAGTTGTAGCTGAGGTCCTTGGCATTAGATAGATCTAGCATGTGTGGCAGGTCATTGGCGTTGGGCTTGTTTAACCTCTTTCGCAACTAAAGTTCATGTCAAACATTAGTCGCATTTAACTGTCTGGTTTTGGCATGGGCGATCATTGTGTGGAGGTTAGCAAAAGTTGCCAATCTAGAGTCTGCTGTCATCGACTTCCATTTGAGTTGTAGACATAGGTCACATTACTAGGACTCTGAATCCGAAGAAGAAGAAGGTGTGACGACGATCATGTTGGTGCGCCTTTGGATCCTCAGACTTTCTTCGTGTGGTGTTGAGTCGTCGCAACGCCGAAATGCGTTGACTGCTTCCTCGCGGTCAGCTCCGTCTTGATGAGTTTTGCTTTGGACTTTTGCGACTTCTTATCCTTGCTTTTACTCCAATTTTTGTTGTTCTTAGCGGGCTTCGGTTTTGATGGTTTTCGATTTGCGTATCCATTAGCGAACACATCCAGCATGTTATGTCGTTACACTTGATGTGGAGAAAGAAGGTTGGCTCTCGTCAGGACGCATATCCATTGATCGCCGAGCGATCGAACACGTGGTGAGGTGAGTGGTAGCTAGGGTCTTTATGTTAGGTATTTTATTTTTATCTTATCTTGAGTTTAGTTTAGTTTGGCCTTGACCCATTCATAAAATTCAAGTCGAAAAAAAAGATTGGCCCGTCATCTAGATTCCAGATTTTTTTCCCGTTTTCCCCTTAAATCTGAATCTGATGAAATTAATTAATGCACTTGACCAGTAAACCTTACATTTTTCGTTATTTCCACATCTTCGGTCTCTGTCTCTACTCCACTAACGTTACTTCTTCTCCCTCATTGATCATCCCAACAAAACCCTAATTACATTCCAAGTTTCAGTTTTTAAAAATGGGTTTTTATTTACGAAGAGGATAATGAAACTGTGTCAACCTTGAATTAGATTCGATGAAGAAACTGAGAAGCTATTACTCGAATGCGAGGCATCATCATCATCACCACTCAGAGAGGAGGTGGATTCTGTTCCCTATAGTGATCGCTTCAATCTTCGCTTTCTTCTTACTCTTCCTCACAACCCTAACTTCACATACCGGAGCACGTTTCCTCCCTTTCACCCGACCCGTTTTGTTAACCGGATCTGGGTCATCTGCCTTCGTCGAGTCCAAGATCAAACCCAAACCCATCTCCTCCCTCCCCGATCCGCCGCGATTCGCTTACTTGATTTCCGGATCCGCCGGCGACGGGAAGTCTCTCCGGCGAACCCTTTTGGCTCTGTACCATCCTAACAACCGGTACGTTGTTCATCTGGACAGAGCTTCTTCTCCCGAGGAGAGAGAGGATCTCCATGGTTACATTCGAAACTCGTCCTTGTTCCGAAGGTTTCAGAACGTTCATATGATTGAGAAAGCTAATCTCGTGACGTATCGTGGGCCTACGATGGTGGCGAATACGCTTCACGCGGCGGCGATATTGCTCAGGGAAGGAGCTGAGTGGGACTGGTTCATCAATCTCAGCTCATCGGATTATCCTCTGATGACTCAAGATGGTGAGAAATTCTGTGAATGCCGAAAACTGTTTTGGTTTAGTTCTTTATTAAAAGCTTTTAATTTTTGTTGTGTGTTTTGTAATAAGCAGATTTGTTGCATATATTCTCGCATTTGCCCCGGGATTTGAACTTCATTGATCATACTAGTAACATTGGATGGAAAGCGTAAGAGAAGAGAGTTTCAAGTTTACATCTTTTGTAAATCATTTAGTAAAACTCAAGTTTTGATTTTTTTTTCTTCCAGATCACAGAGAGCAAAACCGGTGATTATAGATCCTGGACTGTATTTGAACAAGAAGTCTGATGTTTTTTGGGTTACGCAAAGACGAAGCATCCCAACAGCATTCAAGCTCTTCACAGGTTCTTGATAGACTGTAGTCATCTCTGAGCAAATTCTAGATTTTATTGTTTGTCTATATCTTTTCTAGCTCTTTACTTTGAGTCGGATTTGTTAAGATTTGATCTTTCTCTAGACTCTACTAGTTGGTTGAACTATTATTTGCATAAGACTGATTGGTTATTTTTAGGCTCCATAGCTGTTCAGTCGATCGGTATTTCTCAAATTTTCTCTATTTCTCATTGGTTGAACAGCACTGAATCCTTGTGCTTTAGATTGCTAGGCAAAACTTTCATGATTTAACAGAACCTTCTAAGAAAATGTGTGGACATGATCTGTAAAAGTAGTTTGTTGCCTTTGATTGTGTGGAAGACTTTTTTCAGAATCGGTCAGCCGTTTGATTCTCTTTAAGCTAACATGTGTTTACTGGAAACAGGCTCTGCTTGGATGGCGTTATCCCGGCCATTCATAGACTATTGCATTTGGGGTTGGGATAATCTACCTCGGACCGTGTTAATGTACTACTCGAATTTTCTCTCTTCTCCAGAAGGATATTTTCACACAGTTCTCTGCAACGCTGAGGAATTCAGAAACACAACTGTAAACAGCGACTTGCACTTCATAACGTGGGATAATCCGCCTAAGCAGCATCCACACCATCTCACTCTTGTTGACATGGATAGAATGGTCAATAGCAACGCCCCTTTTGCTAGGAAGTTCAGAAGAGAAGATCCTGTTCTTGACAAGATCGATGAGGAGCTTCTTAACCGAGGTTTTGGGATGTCTACACCTGGTGGTTGGTGCGTTGGAAGCCATGAAAATGGGACTGACCCGTGTGCTGTTATCGGTGACACCAACGTTATCAGGCCTGGTCCTGGTGCTAGAAGGCTGGAGAGTCTTGTTACTTCGCTGTTATCTACTGAGAATTTTCGACCAAAACAGTGCAAGTGAATCACATTGCAGAAGATATCTAATCTAGCAGCATTCATTATTGGGAGTGAATGTGATTTAGGATCTGATTGTATCTCTCTCGTAGTCAAGAGTAGATGTGATTTAGGATCTGATTGTATCTCTCTCGTAGTCAAGAGTATAAGTGAGGACACTGAACAATTTAGGCTCTGGCTCTGGCCTTGGAAAGCATATTGTCACAGATTAATGTATTGTTGTAGTTACATTTTTCAAAGATTTTCATATTGCAATTTTGAGATTTTCAAATGTTATACTTCTCTTTTAAATCTCTACTCTGTTTTTCAGTAAGCTTCTCTCTTCCAACTTCTAAATTCACCAAAGTTACACAGTTTATTCTAGTGTGGATCCAGGTTAAAGTTAAGAATCTGAGTTCACATTTTCATGGACTAAAATTTGATATTTGAACAAAAAAAAAAAAAAAAATTTGATATAGACCAAATGGTCAAAAAGTAATCTCACACATCCAAAATTATTCTACATAGACCAATAAATGTAAATTACTATAATAACATTAATGAAAGTGCATTCTCAACCATTAGATCATTTCATCTCTCTTTTAATCTGAGCCACACAATTTTTTTTGTCTTCATCTCTCTTTCAACTAGGATTTATTTCTTTTTTTTCTCAGCCATATGATCATTTTCCCATTGTTCAATCACGACCACACAATTTCTCTCAGTTACATATGTATAACTAGTATAACTCGTACAACTAAATATATTAACAAATGATATAACTAATATAATTGGTAGAACTAATATATAAATTATATAATTGATGTATTATATGCAATTGTTGTAACTGACACTACTACTAAATCATGCTTTCCATATGATATAAAAAAACAAATATCTTACTTGGTTAATGGTGACAAAATGATATAATTTATGTATAATATGTAGTCACATGATCTTTCTTATCTCATTTTTTCATTCGTCTGGGTATAACTAGTATAACTCGTACAACTCAACATATTAAAAAATTTTATAACTGGTATATAAGTGTTATAATTTATGTATAATATGTAGCTACTATAATTAACACAACTAGTAATCATGTTTTTATATATATAAAATAAACAAACAAATATCTTAATTGGTATATGATGACAAAATTTCATCTATTTATTTGAAGTTTATTAACCATATTAGCTATATCGTTATGATAAACAAACATATAACATATTTTTACAAAGCTACGAAGTGAAAATATTGGTACAACCCCTAAACTTAGATATATAAACAATTGATATAGTTTTTATTATATATTAGTCAAATATTACTAGAATAACTGGTATAACTTTGCTATTTCATAAATTGCAAAACCAATTTAATATCCCTTATGAGAAAAAGCAATCAAATATTCTAATTGGTATGTACTTATAAAGTTTCTATTAATTTATTTGAAGTTTTGGAAGTTTTTTTGAAAATTATAACACAAATCCATAAGTTTACATGATCTACCTTATACTTTTAAAGTTTGTTAACTTGTTTGTCCACTTAATTTTTGGAAAATATACATGAAATGTATTTTTACGAAATTGATGATTTCATTGTAACCGGGCATAGGTATGTAAACATAAATAAGTGGTACAACTAAGGTAAATGTATTTATTATGTGGTACAACTAATATTTTTCAATTTACTGCCAAAGTACAACTATGCACAAACTGGTACAACTCAAAAACTAGTACAACTATGTACAGCCGGTACAACTAGAACACTGGTTCAACTACTTGTTATTTTATTGAGTGTAAATGACTATATTATCCTTAATGTAAGTGCATTCTCAACCATAGATCATCTCACTTTCCTTTAATCTGAGCCACACGATCTTTCTTATCTCTTTCTCTTTTCCGGTTGGGACGCCCTTCCTTTTTTCTCAACCATAAAATCATTTTTCCTTGTTCGATCTCGGCCACACGGTCTCTTTCATTTGGATGTGTATAACTAGTATAAATCGTATAACTAAACATGTTAACAAATAATATAACTAATATAACTGAATTGGTATATAAATTATAGAATTCATGTATAATATGCAACTGGTGTAACTGACACGACTAATAAATCATGTTTTCCATATGAAATAAATAAACAAATATCTTAATTGAGTAATCTGTCTATTTGATTTGAGAATTTCAACATTTTGTTCAATTATTACACTAAACCATTAATTTTACATTATATACCTTATATTTAAAAGTTTGTTAACTAGATTATTAATATCATAATGAAAAAATACATGTTGTACTAGTATAATTGGTACAATTATATTTTATTTACCAAATGAAGATGTGGTTTCTCTATTGCGGTTCCGAGTATGCTTGGTTGGATTTGATGAGGACCACCGTGGACACCACCATCGAGCTTCTTATTTACCAAGACTTCATTCTTCTTTGCTGCATCTCTCTTTATCTTCACTGCATCCTTCTTCTTCTTCGTTGCGGCATATCTTCAGAGTAAAGTCTTTTTCTTTGTTCATCGCTGGTGAATCACTCTTACTCATCGCCGATGTTCCCTCCTTTTTAAGGTGAATCGTGTTTTTTGAAACAACTAATATTTTTTTGTTTCACTGTCAATATAACTACGCACAAACTGGTACAACTCAAAAACTAGTACAATTATGTAAAATCGGTACAATTAGAAAACTGGTACAACTACTTGTTATTTTATTTAATATTATCTTAAATGTGGATCATGTTTTAAATGTGTATCAAGTTTTAAAAATTATGCTTGAACACTAATGGCGAGTAGTTGAATTAGTTATAATATTTTTAAACATTATTGCTTAGTTGAATTTCTTGTATTAATTATACCAAAATACATGTATATCTAAATTAAACATAATTTTCGCATACATAATATAAGTTTCAAAAGTAACTTAACTTTTAATAGTTTTTAAAGTTATTAAAAACAATTTTAACATCTAAAGAAACATAAGTTTTAATACTAAAAGAAACATAAGTTTTCAAAAATAACCCAAAGCTATCAATTTAATCCTCATTATATTAATTGTACAGTTATACTAGTTATACATATTTTACTTGTATGAGTTACTCAATCTATTCATACTAGTTATACTCGTTTTAGTTGTACTAGTTGTACTAATTTTAGTGGTACTAGTTGTACTAGTAATACTTCGCGTTCTTCTTTATCTTGAATTTAATACATACGTAAAAGATGAAATTTGATTCTGGGTAAGATATAATTGATTGAATATGAATATGTGTGGATCGAAAGAAAAAATTGGTGAATGGTTGAATTTTTTTTTGATTTTGTTTTAGGATGAAAAAACTATTGATAGAAAAGAAAGGGAGAAGAAGAAGAATTTTTTTTATGTAAGTTGGGTCGGGTTTCGGGTCGGGTTTCGGGTCTGAATCCGGGTTAGATTCTGGGTAGATTAGTAATGGCATGGGCTAGTAACTATATTGAAGTTCTTAGGTTTTTTAGTTATTTTATCTAAATTTCTATTTAAAATTAAATGTAAAAGAAAAGAAAAATAGATGGGTTTATCTGAGATTTTTTTTATACCCACTTGGTCTATTCTAGCATTTGATCACATTTTCATCTTCATATTCTAGTGTGGCTACATAAGTTGCTCAAATTTTACTTGAAAAGTGACAGAAAAGTCTAAATATTTCCTAATACGTAGAGAAGAAATATTATCACTAATATTTGTTTCAATACCTTTTGTATCTTTCGCTTAGGAGGTGCTGCTGCAAAATACGATAAAACCAGGTATCCAAACTTTACGCGTGATGAACACTAGATCAACAAATTATTTATGTATTATTACTTATTTTGTATTTTTTACATATTATAAATAATAAAAAAAAGAAAATAATAAATATATATATCAAATAATTGAGGAGTTAGTTACTATTATATATATGATTAAATTGGTGTGAACATATAAAAGGGATGTATTCAAATGATAGTTCTGGGTGATTTGTATTTAAAATGACAAATCCACTGTTATTGAGATAAAATACTTTTATATCCACAATTATTGAAAATATTTGAAATTGTAGAGTTTTAAAATTTTCAAGTGATTTTACAATTTTTTTAATGGAATTCTTAGTTAAAAAAATAAAACTTAAATCTCATATTTTAGGTAATATTCTAAAATGGTTTAACAAAATCAATTAAAATTCTGCAATTCCTTGAAATCATACATTGTCTCATTAAAAATTAAATCATCTCAAACTTTAGATTGAATACACAATCAAAACAATCACTCTTTTTATTTACTTTCATTTTATTAATCCAAACAATTAATTTTATCACTTTATTTGGTATATGATTAAATTTACATAATATCAACATAGATGTATAATACGTATTTGATATGACAATATATTAATTGAACCTTTCTATTCATATGATGTTATGATCATTTGTATTTTTTTCTAAAAAAAATTTAAAAACACTGATATCTAAAAATTTAATGTGAGACATGTAATAGTTTTAGTAATTTATATTCGTTTAAAAAATTAATACAAAGTTCAAAATATTGTTTCAAAGCACATAAAGTTAAAATATTTATGAATTTAATATGATATATAGTTTAGCTTAAAAGATATTTTATATATATATATATATATATTTAATTTTAATATTTATTAAATGAGATTTCCGAATCATTTGATTTTATAATCATTTGTGTTTAGTCATAACAAAAATGTGAAACCAATGATCACAAAATTTCTTATGTGATACTTTTAACAGTTTTAGTAAATTATATCTGTTTTAAAAATACAAAAAAACTAAATTTTTATTTTATGGTTAATGTACTTGTATAATTTTTTTTTGATATTATGAAATTAAATAAAAATGATAGTGGACACACAAATTTTGATCAAAATATTATTCAAAATCATTAATTGTCATATATACTTTAATCACAGTAGACAATTCCGTAGCTTTTATTTAAGGAAAATATAAAGAACATCAATAACAAGGTTTATGGTTAGTTTAATGAAACGTTTAGTATATATTTAGATATACTAATATATTTTTCTGAGGCTTCAAATAATTAATTTGGTGATGACACGTGACTAACTCAAAAGTTGTAATGCTTGTCAAAAATATATAAGAAATAAATAACTGGATATGTAATATTATCCACATAAGGACAAAACAATAACTTTTCACTAGCTTTTGGTTTCTATTTGTTGTTGACATATTTATCATATTTTTGGTTTGCTAAACATATTTACTACGTTCTTTCTATCTATTGGTAGAGGTAGAGGCTTGTGACTGTGATGCGAGCTGGGTTTGGATCAATCGTTGTTCCCTCTGGACTTTGGCTCGCTAAAACAAAGAAATACACGAAGAAAAAGTTAGAAAATATGAAATACAATAGAGTTTTCAGGATAAATGTTGAATCTAAGTTTGGTCATACTCGATACGAAGGACTAAACTTAACAATGGGTTATTTCAAAAGTATTTTATTGATCAGAAGAGAGTAACGATCTACAGATTATGAAAACAAACATAAATTAATTGGTGCTCGTCTGAGCAATCTGGGAAAGTACATGTCGGCGAGAAGAGTAAATGGGCAAAACCATAATTCTAGTTATCAAGTCTTAGTTTGTGTTCAAGTCTGGACCCCTTCCTCGTTGGTCTTGTCTTCTTTTTATAGATAATTCCTTTCTCCCTTTTCCATAGGTCGTCGTGACCTAATGGGCTGAACCCTGCCTTTTTAACTGAGTAACATGGCCGAGCAAGCGGGCTATCAAGCCGAGCTGGTGCAATAAGCATGTGGTGCTGAGTAAAGCAATCTTCAGCCGAGCGCGAGCGTTGAGCCGGTAGGCATCAAGTTAAGCTGATCCAAGTCCATTAAGTGGGTCGAATCTCTTATTTGATTGGGAGGGATGTAATCTATTTCCTACAATAAGTCCCCCTCCCCCAGTTCACTTGTGAGAGGTGCAACTGATCTCAGTGAATATGTGGGGATGGGTCAGGAAAATAAAAGATTCGGGCCAAAGTTGCGACGAACATGTTGTATCATTTGCTAGGAAATGGTTTACGCGAGTAACTGGTGATGAAAGCGTTCTTTGGTTACTCGGCGAAGTCAAGCGAGCAAACAATATTAATTGTATGATCTGAAGCTCAACTTTTACTCGTTGAGGGAGCCAAATGTCAGTTGCTCGATGAAGCCAATATGCTTGATTCATTGTTTTGTTTATCAGTGAATCTGGTTCGGTTTAGCACGGATTTGATCGGTTAGTTGGATTGGTTTAAACCAATCTTTGGTATACACTAAGAAGATAGAATCATCGTGATGAAAGGCATGGGAGAATTAGGCGGTGATCTAGGCCCAATAGGTCTAATAGACCTAATGATCATGTTTCCCTAGGTGACCTCATCTCTATTTCCTTACTTCTCTCCTACATGTAATTTCTCTCTTTCCGATTAGCCGTCGTGAGTCAGGTTAATTTTTTTGATTTGCGACTAGTTCTTCGTTTTTTTCCAAGGAAATATGTCTCCGATCAAACGAATTTCGAGGGGCGAGAAAAGGAAAGATATAGCCGTCGAACCGAGTCCAACATGGATCTATCAGGAAATGCGAGTCATGTTGATGATTTTGATCTTATTAATCAGGACGCCCTGAAGGATATGGCTGGGTTAGATCTATCTCAGAGTATGCTGGTCATCGACTCCTAGATACTGTTGAGAGGAGACGGGGATGATCATCATGAGTAAACTTCTTAAGAGGACCAATATTTGTATCAGATTCACTACTTTGAGATCGGGACGTTCAAACGAATGGCTGCTTTGAATCCAAAGTTTATCTGACTGTCTGTCGTTGAGGGTCAGAACTGAGGAGGCATTCTACACACTTAGTCTACACCCATGAACGTAAAGAATTTGTTAAATAAATGTTGAGCCACATGGTTACTTTCATCATTTGTAGACTTGACAAGCGTCCGTTAACTCTGCCGATTGGGGATATCAGTGTGTATATCAATCGTTCTTCGAGGACGATGCGAAGCTATGGTTCCCGATTCCGTGGTTCATCACCTCCTATTGCTTCCGTCGAGACATTGCGATGACTCAACTTGTGACTAGGTCGATCCGAATCGCCGTTGCTATGATGGTGATGGCTGATGAGGCTGATATTAGTGTTGTGTGTTTGAGAAATGACCATGACGCAACCCCTATCCAACAGTCTCTTCTTGGTGAAGATGAGGCCGTGAATATCCTGACTGACCATCCCAACAAGACGGATCACTGGGAGCGTTACTATTCTTACATCAAGTCTGATGAAAGGATGTGATAAGAACGATTATCGCATGTTGTGGATTCCTAGACTCAGTAGATAGTCTATGCCGAGTAACTACTTATGTCCTGCGATTTCTAACCCTTTGTTTTCTATTTTGTCTTGGAGTTATTCATCCCAACACCATAGCATACCAAGAGAACTTCTTCCCAGACACCCAGAAGATCGCTACTAGTCACCAACTTTGGCCAGGCATTAGCTACGCTAATATCCAAAGGTACCAAACACGTATAGCGAGAGGTACATTTTTTCGGTCTTGGACATTTTCTCGAGGTTTGGTTAAGTTTGCTCAGTTTCCTGTCTCGGTCAAGTTTTGCAGTTGATTGAAGATCCGATCTGCCTTGCTTAGTGATTGCCGATAGATGATGATACGCCCTTAGATAGGATCACTCGACCGGATTGGTTTGGATATGAACTCACGGATGAGAACTGAATGGATTGAAGGGTCACACGAAGGTTGCGGAAGGCCTCCGATATTCTCGTCTTCAGTTGGCGCTTGATATGACTCACAAGTCCACCAAAGGAAGATGCTCTAGTCGTCGCTTGATATGACTCACAAGACCAACGATTCGAGGTTTGTTTTACTCGGATATGACTCACCAAGAAAACAAGAAGAGTTCTTCAAAGAACAAAGAGTTTAACTCAAAACAAAGATGATAATCGAATGATCTTATTGCTGAAATGAGGTTACATATTTATAGTAACAAAAGGTATGTGAAAGGACTTAGAGTTTTGTGGAAAAAGATGAAAAATAGTCAAAATGACTCTTCGGTTCTTGATCTGGTCGAATGACCCTTGGTGTACTTGTCCAGGTTCGTTCGAATCTAGTCTGGTCAACAGATGACCCTTCGGCTACTGTCCAGGTTCGTTTGTACCCAGCGGGTGTACTGCGGTAAGGAGCAGGACGTACTGTGGTGTGTCCGTGTGGGTGTTGGATGAACTTTCGTGAACGGATGAACAATTTAGATGAACCAAATCTTCAGAGAGCTTAAGTATCCTTGCTTTAGAGAGATTAGAAGGATCGATTATCATGAAATCTTCAATCTGGTCGGAAAAGTCATGTTCATGTCCTTCGGGCCATGCGGTACGTACCAAACGGGTCAGAAGTGACGTGTTGCGTCCTAACTCCGGTTCCACTCGTTGATCTTGAGTTCTGGCTTGACTATTGGTCTTAGAATGTCGAATGGGTCGGGAAAGACTTGCTGTGGGACAGTCAATTCGTTCATTAGGTCGTGGTTCCAGCCTTAGGTCATTTCCGGATGTACGCGGGTTGATTCTGTAAACGGCACTATTCGTTGATCTGGTACGGTCAGATGGGCGAACCTCGGTTGGACTGATCTGCTCGTCCTGATCACCATGCTGACCTGGTTCCACGTACTGGGGTGCATCAGATGACTGAAGCTCTTTCCAAACAAAAATAAGCAGACCAAAAAAATGAAGGACATGCCTGATTTGAGTTCCTCCTGACCGACTAGTTGGATTTCACGAACGTCAATCTTGTGAAAATTCTTGAGGGGATATAATCTAGGGCTTTAGTTAATGTGGATCCCGTGACGGAGAAGGTTGATGCTCTGGTCACAGAGCATGTCGAGAATGAGGAGACCGATCCAGTCTGTGAAGCCTCAATGCTCAAAAAAAGAGGAAAAGCAAGAAGAAATCAAGGCTGATCAATTCGGCAGAGGAAACAGGTCGATCTAGCGATGAACAATTGGTTGACGTTGTTAGGGACGATCTTGATGAAGACATGCTTGATGCTGGAACTGTCCAAAAGGATCCTGCCGAGGAACGGTAGAAGAAGAAGAGATCCACTGAGTCACGGCGGGAGGATTCCACCGAGGGATAGAGCGAGCAGAACAAACCTATCGAGGAGAGACATGATAATGCAAGCGAAGGTGGTGGCGAGGGAACTGGCACATGAGTAATTGGTTATCCGGTGCAACTCTAGAATTCTGTCTTATCTATGATCGCGATGCATATTAGTCTTGCAACAGGGGATCTAATTCTGAAGTGGAATACACAGTCAGATGCAAAGTGTGTCGTATGTATGTCTCTAGTTGAAACAAGAGAACATATATTTTTTTTTAATTGACAAGCTGGTGAATCTCATCAGGCTCCATTGACAATCTGGTACACAATTGGATCTCTTCTCTCACTCATTGTGGAAGAAGCAAGTTCGAGAAAGCTACGATAACTTGGTTTGGCACACAAGAGAATAGGTCACTTTTAGGTTTCAAAGCATTTGATCTATACTAAAACAATAAAATCAATGCCGCACTTGTTGTAAAATGGTTACTAGAGAGGAATAAATTTGACATTTTTTCAAACTAAAAAAATACAGATTTGCGATTTTAAGAAACGTTATAATGTTTTTGTGACAAAAAAAAAGAAAATTTATAGTGTTTTTAACGTCTTTTCTATGTTTTCGATGTTAATTCCAGATGCTTTTGCTTTATAAACAGAACGAAAATTTGGATCTCTGTTCGGAAATGATATAATGTTTTGTAATCTAGGTCTTGTAACATCCGACAGTGCCAACATGAGACTATGCCACCTCGATCGGTCTCTGTGCTTCTCACGTTTTCGTGTGATAGCTCACCACCTCAATCGGTTCTCATGAATTCAACGCCTTCACGTGATTACACCACCTCGTCCAGTCCCACGTAATACGCGCCACCACATTCACACAATCACACCACCTCGTTCAGTCCCATCGCAACCCATGCTACAAAATTCTCAACTTCACACACAGGTACGCCGCCTGCCCGCTCTGGCGATGAATCATGGCACCTCGTTTGGTCCCCGTATGATCCAGCAAGAAATGATGCAACGCGCAAGAACTCTCAATCACGTTGCACCAGCACACATATGCCTTATACCCACGTATAACTCATATACACCATCCACACATGCCATATCCCCACAAAATGAAATCATAGCATACAATCCCCAAACATTGTTCAACCACATTCATCTTAGCATTCTAGCAATAGATCTATGTCTTTCACAAAACAAGCATCAAGATTTCTATCATATGAATAAATTTATATAGATCTAGGCAAATAACTACATGTATGCTTATAGACACATGTATGTATTGATGATCAACCTATACACTTCTACCAAGATGAGAGAATGATAGAAGAAGATAGCTATTACAACAAGCCCTCACCTTAGTCTAGATACGCAGATCGAGAATGAAACTAAGTAGATCTGAGCTATACAACTTTATATGAACCAGATTTACAAGAATGAGGATTAGTTTCCACTCAAACCCTAGATCAGAGATCTAGAAGAAGAAAGAGACAAAGAAGAACAAAGTCATGATTAGGGTTTCCTTATCCTCACCGATATCTGGATCTAGAAGAAAAATAGTAGAAGACTCGAGAAAACGATGAGAAGGCATTGATACACGGCGAGATCTCTTCTCCGGTGAGACTACACGGTCGCTGGCGGTAAGACATGCCAAAACAACATGATCATCAAGACTAGTTTCCTTCAATATGCATGGTCTCCTTCTTCTAACCAACAAAACTGTTGAATATATTATTTTAAGGCCCATGGCTTATCAAAATATAAATCAGTGAAAAGAAATAGTTTTTGGATTAGAAGAAGAAAAGCCTTATTGGTTTAAATGATGAGGAATGAGAAATCATTTGTCCCACATCGGAAAAGTAGAGAAGAAGTGAGCAATTTATATATGTTTTCACACACAACTTTACTTAAACAGCTTGGGAGAAGAGAGGACTCCCCACGGGCACGCCACTGTCCGGACGGCTCGGCGTGGGCTTTTGTTTGAGAGAATGTGGCCCCAAGACCACTACAATATGTTCTTTTTGGGCACAACTAAGCTTAACGTTTTGCCCCAATTTTCTTCTAAAACAACATGCATTTTTCTTAAAACAACAAGTAATTTTTTTACAAAATAAAAATTTCACGCAGTTTATCATCTCAGATATTTAAACGATAAACAAGAGAGTCTTGGAGAATAAATTTTTCGTAACTCAACTTCGCTCGATCTCCGCGAGATTTTTGCCCACATGCAGCATCTGTTACGGGAAGTGGCTCTCATTTCTCTCTTTAAATTAACCTACTCTCCTTCTTTATTTCTAACCTTTTCACATCAACCAAACCAACAAAAATCTCCCAGCGTAAGTCTAGAGAGTGCTTCGTAGTTCTTAGTACAATAAGGATAGTTCATGAGTGCCGCGTGACTATCTACTGTGGTTTTATTTTGTGACTCTAATTCATATAAGCCGTCGCACTTACAAACAAATATTAACAGTTAAGGAAAGAGATATGTCTCGACTCCATGGTCTATTTTTGAAAATGTATTTATATCGATTTTC
Organism: Moricandia arvensis; assembly: GCA_905132765.1. Classification (NCBI taxonomy): domain Eukaryota; kingdom Viridiplantae; phylum Streptophyta; class Magnoliopsida; order Brassicales; family Brassicaceae; genus Moricandia; species Moricandia arvensis. The sequence goes on along the minus strand of CAJHQP010003188.1, from coordinate 14,698 downwards.
GTTTCATCTTTCCAATCGTATATTTCCTTAACATCATGTTTATTTATATCGTTTATGTCAATTCGACTTTCCGGCTTCTACAGACAACTTGATATTACAATACATTGACGAAAAAAGCAACTTGCAATAGTTGTGAGTTCAAAGTCTGCTAATATTTTTTTTAAGATGGTTGTCACTGCAACAAAAAAAAACTAGTTCTGTTAATACAGCCCCAAACATTGAATGATAAGTTTATGAAGCCTTTGCTTTAATAAGTCATGTTTCGACTTCACTATCACTATAGATTTCTGTTAACAGTTTTCAAAATCATATTTCATGAAAACTTAGTTAAGGGTTTTCATTTAAAGTCAAATCCTTTTATGTCAAGAAGATGCTCAGGTATCAATGTACAGGCTGGCATTGGAGAGACATTTCGTTCTGTTCTAACATGCTATCGGTGTTCTTTTCTCATCTGATGTATTAGTTTGCAAGAAAAGAAAGAAGGGAAAGCCGCAATAACAGTCCAGCGTTTGATACTTGAATCGCTTGCAAAATTTACGGGTCTGAACAAAGTTTTCTTCTTTCCTTATATAGAATTTGTGATTCAGTATATGTTTTCTTAACTTCTTGTTCTATCTCTGGTTTGACTCAATATATGTTTTCTTACTAATTCCGTAAACAAGCAAAAGCATAAGTGTGTTGGTTTCTTGGATGCAGAAACTCTGTGGCTGTGCCGGTACCTATACAAAAGAAGATGATAAATGGACTAGATAAACCATAGTAGAGATGGGTCAAGAGAAGTATATTCACCTTTTTGTTTAGTCTCTCTGCAAAATGTTCTAAAGCACCAACTTCGTGAGAACCACAGCCCTGTGCATCAAGAAACTGGAGCTCTGTGGAAGAACTTCCACTGATATGAGTTTCTTGCAGTTGTTTGTTACTTTAAGATCTTTCTTAGTACATTAGAAGTGATTACAAGATGATATATATACAGAGAGAATGAAAGTATTCTTGGTTAACTGTAATAAGTGAACTTTCTATAAACATAAATGGAGAATATTTAGATAGTAAAGGAAATAATCATACGTATCATGGAGCTGATTACGGTGATCCTTGAAACACCCCCTCAAGATGGAGGGGCGGAAGTGACTCCAATCTTGTGACAGATTTGAGTGAAGCGAATCCTTCGAAGTGGTTTGGTTAAGGCTTCTGCCAATTGGTCTTTGGTGTTGACGTGAGACACTCTTAGCATTCCATTTTGTATTTGTCCCTTGATTAACTGGTAGTCGAGTTCTACATGTTTCATTCGAGAATGAAACACTGGATTAGAACAATGGAAGGTGGCTACAAGATTATCACGGTAGATAGTGGGTCTTGCATGAAGCTTGATATGTAGCTATGTGACCAAGTTACACATTCATCGAATTTCAGCAGAAGTATTCACTACAGCTTTGTATTCCGCTTCGGTTGAGCCTGCTACATAAGATTGTTTCTTAGACGATCAAGAAATTGGGTTCTTGCCTAGATTTATAATGTAAGCATTGGTAGAGATGAAATCATCTGTGTCACTTGCCGAATCTCATCAGAGAAACCATGAAGATACATAGGATTATTGGCTGAAAAGTATACTCCATGAGATGTAGTCCCATGATAGCGTAGAATTCTTTTAGCCGCATGCCAATGTACTTCTGTTGGGCAATGCATGTATTGGGACAACCGATTGACTGCAAAGGCAATATCCAATCATATCAAGGTGACGACAATGTCCTAGCTCAAAGGTACTAGCTCGAAGGTCTGATTGCAGGCAAATGCATCAAGCTCACACGACATACAGCCTCGCCAAAGACGGTCATTTAAATCCTCGTTCCCAGTTCTTGGTTCATGTGGGATATGGGTAGATAGAGCAGCTGAGGGTTGAATTTTGTTTTAGGTTTGGTGATGTTGTTCTTTTTCCGGGTTTGCATTGGGTGATGATTTTTGGGAGGGGAAGCTTGAGGCTGGGAGGATGACGATGGTTGTTCTTCTTGAGGAAGGTTTTGGGTTTGGGTTTGTATTTCAAAATTGGGTATTGGGTCTTTTTGGGCTGTGGGTTGTTGGGCCGAGGAGTTTATGGGTGGGCCAAGATTTACTAATTGGTTTTGTTGGTTTATAACATTATGGGTTTCAGTATCAGGATTTTGAGAAGAATGATTACATGCGTCGGAGTTGAGCAATTACAGATGCAATTCCAGTGAAGTGTCTAGTGTTGTGGTTCCCTTCGGCGGTAGCGGTGATCGTATGAGTGGCACTTGAATGGGTAGAGGCGGCGATGTCTGATGGATGGTTGTTTCTTGAGGCTGAGAAATCGAAGGTGGGGTTTTGAGGTGAAAAAGTTTCTCATCAAACTGGACATGGCGTGAGGTGTAGATTCATCCAGAGATGGGTTGAATACAAAGATAGGAACTTTGAGTAGTGGAGTAACCAAGGAGAACCCATGGAGTGGATTGTTTATCAAGTTTGTTGGTGTTGTAGGGTCGCAACCACGGGAAACACAAACAACTGAAGGTTCGCAATTTGCTGTAATTTGGTGGATCTCCAAACAGTTTTTGATAGGGAGACAACACTGCTAGGATTGGGGTGGGCATTCTGTTGATCAGTTAGACGGCAGTAGCGAAGGCATAAGACCAGTATGCTGTGGACATTCCCAAGTGTATGAGCAGTGTGAGGCCTGTTTCTACAATGTGGTTGATGGAGAAGTTGGCCACTCATAAAGATTACCTCTAGCTTTGTCTTGGAGTAATGGAACCCCCAACATTAGATCCTTCACTAAGCGATATGTATATATATATATATATATATATATATATGAAGTTCTTTTAATATTTGGAACGCATAACACATTAGTGAGGAGTAACGGGTGTGAAGTATAGGGTAAGAAAAGTGAACCAGTATTGGTTATTTGAAGGCCTGAGCCATCACCGATAAATACATGGTCGTCGCCTTGATAGGGTTGGTGTATGGCCAGGTTGCTAAGGTCGATTGTGAGATGGCGGGTTACGCCACTATCCATGATCCAGTTGTTTTACATGTTCGTTGGACCTGTTGAAACATGAGATCTTGGCTGCCACGGTGGGTAGGCTTGACCATCTTGATTGTTGTTATTGACTTTGTAACTTGATAGCTGATTACACCTCCTTGCGCATTGACCATAAGTACAACACAACTGACATTTTCTTTGATAACCTTTTGTAGGTTTGTTGTCATGCGGGGTGTATGAGCGAGAATTTTTGGACCTCTGTTCCATGACTGAGACGGACATGCGAAGGTCTAAGACTGAGAACTGCGTCCTTGTGATTGAGTAGTGGCAATCTTGGCCGAGATTGGAGCAACCATCAATGACGAGGAGAAGGTAAGAAGTTAGGTTTCTTTGTTGACAAGTTTTTCATGTAGTTCTGTGACTGAAGGTGTAATATCACGACCTTCTAGCTGGTCCACAACTTGTTGTTGGGGTCAAAACCGGTCATGGCAGAAGAAACGGCTAAAAATCCTCTAAGAAATTGTGACTTAAGAAAATATGAGCTGGAAATTTCAAAGAAAACTACTGCATAAGCCAAACCAATTTGCATAAGGATACAAGAAAAAACTTCATATATTTAATCCCGGAAAAGGAATAAAAGAATTTCTATCAAACATGAAAAGATCGGAAAAACGTTCTTGCAGAAGGTTTTGGCGAGAAATGACGAGTTTTACGAAATGATCTTCCGTCAAACAAAATTCAGAAATTTTCTACAGAAAGCATCATAGTAAAATCTATGAGTTAGACTTCTGTAAAACAAAATTTTGGGATAAAAATCGGTAATCTGGAAGACAGCATCTAAGATGCTATTAACTAGCAAGAAAACTATCTTAAGAAAATCGCTTGAGATAAATTTAGAGAAATCTCGACGAAAATCACTTAAGGGATAATCTTCGAAGCTACGAAAGCATACGGAATCGTGAACTGAAATGACGTCACCTCCTCGCCAACTCGCCATCACAACAAGACCAGCCCATCTCGTCTTGCCGTCTCGCCATCACGGCGAGATCAGACAGACCCGCCTCGCCATCATGGCTAGACCAGCAAACCTTGCCGTCTCGCCATGAAGGCGAGTCCAACCCGCCTCACCGTCTCGCCATGAAGGCGAGGCCAACCTGCCTCACTGTCTCGCCATCATAGTGAGACCAGCTTAATTCGCCGTCTCGCCATCATAGTGAGACCAGCTCAACTCGCCGTCTCGCCATAATGGCGAGACTGACCCGCCTCGCCATCATGGCGAGACTGACCCGCCTCGCCATCATGGCGACACCAGCTTGCCTCACCGTCTCGCCATGATGGTGAGACCGACCCGCCTTGCCATTTCACTGTCATGGAAAGATCGGGTCGCTTCGCCTAGCCGTCTTGCCATCACGGCGAGACCAGCTTGCCTCGCTTCCCGTCTCGCCATCGGAGCGAGACCAACTCTGCTTCATCTTGCCGTCACGGAAAGATGACCTCGCCACCAACTTCATCTCGCTATCAAGCCCTCATGAACACTCCATCTCGCCCTCTAGCCCTCATGGACACTCCACCTCGCCCTCAAGCCCTCATGGACACTCCATCACGCCCTCTAGCCCTCATGGATACTCCACCTCACCATCTCGCCCTCAGGGAAATCCATCTCGCCCTTAGCTCCTTCATTTCATTCTCCTTTGAATCTCGGTTGGAACACGTTTTGTTTCGCCTCAATCGGAGTTTCCGTTGGAATTTTACGATAAAAACAAGTGAGATTTGTTTATCCGTAAAAAGTCTTAATCAAGTGTCAATATGGTAATGGCTAGCTTAACACCACATCGTCCAAAAACGAATAGTTTGATAGGACCAACAATAGAAAACGAACTTCAGATAAATCAGTAATTTCTGCAAGAATAATCAATAAAACGCATAAGTCGTAAAACGGCCCGAAACGAGCTAAAAACATGATAAGAGCACACTTATGATTTAATTCGAGAACATACCCATATGCAATGCCGGTTTACTCTACTGAAATAATGAAAAGGGAAGAAGAGGAGAAATTTGAAGTTTCCAAGATAAACATGGACTTTGAGAAGACATGGAAAGATCTCCGCAAGAAGATAAACTCGAATCTAAAAAAGATAAGGAAAGATTGTCGAATTTGGAGGCATATATAAGCACATTCGAGGCAAAGAAGAAGATGTACGATTTTAAACTTAGAAATCTCTGCACTTTGGATTTTTAGGCATTATTCTTGACGTGCTTAGCTTCTATGCTCAATTACTAGACGAACTCGCAAAGGCAGTTTGATCTCTTGTTCAAACTTTGTAATTGAACTATGTTCGGCTTGATTCTGGAAAGGGGTACGTAGACAGCCTTTCACAAGGTTCAGTCCAAAATCAACAAAACCCTTTTTCATATCTTTTTCGTCTTTTGTTATCGAGTTGCGACTCAATATAGGTTTAGGGTGTAGGTGGCTAGAACTAGAGAACTCACTGACAGCTTTTGCGGCTGTAGCTCTTATAACTTGTTGTAACCTCTCTACGCTTTTACGGGAATTCAGAATAAAGATCTATCTTTTTCGAAACTTGTTTTATTGTTTTTCTGTGTTTTTTTTCGAGTTTATTTGATCAGATGTTGGCGGCCTTCGCAGAGAATCCGGACCCTCAGGAAAAATTGAGAACCTCTATTTTTCTCCGTTAACAAATTTGACAGTGTGAATTTTGGTTCCCACTCTTGTTTGTAGTCATAAGGCAGACGTCCAAGAATGTATTCTATTTGATATTCATGTTCAATTAATTTGCCTAGAAGGGCCAACTAATCGAAGCGTGTTGTGTAGCCTAAAATGCATTCGTTAATTGTCTTTGTGCCTTTAGACCATCGAAGAATTTGAAGCTTCAGTTGTGAGATGTGTCCACGAATAGGTTTGGCGTAAGTGTCAGCCAAGGTCTTCCAAATGTCAGCTGCTGTTTTGGAGGTTGAGACGATCGGTTGTACAGACACGGAGATGGCTCCTATGGGACCACTGTAGACGAGCCTGTCTTGGCGTTTCCACAAGGTGTAGGCTGGATTTGGTGATTGTTCACCGTCGATGGTAATTGTGACTGTCGGCGGTGGCAAAGAGGAGTCTAGGTGACTGCTTAGCTCATATCCATCAAGAAGGGCATGCACTTGTAACTTCCATGTGACTGTGACTGACGGCGGTGGAAAAGAGGAGTCTAGTTGTTCGATGTGATTTTGGTAACAATTTCCATGTTAACATTGAGAAGGGTTTGTGGAGTTTTGTCCACAGTTTCAGCTGATGTTGTCGACATGAGCGAAGAGAAGAGAAGAATAAGTGAATCGAAAAAAATTTGAGACATGTAAGTTGAAGATCTTTTTTATTACATTAGAAGTGATTACAAGATACATATATACAGAGAGAATGTAAGTACTCTAGGTTAACCGTAATAACTGAACTTTCTATGAACATGAATAGAGAATAGTTAGATATTAAAGGAGATGATCACACGTATCATGGAGCTGACTACGGTGATCCTTGACATGTTGAGACAAAAAGCAAGGTAAGACCTCTGACGACTGGCGGCAATGTCTCAAAATCTTGAGTGACTGCATTTGAGCTAGCTCTGGCTTCCTCGAGGTTGCCACAGTTTCAAAACCAACCAAAGCTTCTGATAAGTTCTTAAAAGAATTTCCACTTAGAACAACATTAGTGGAAAGTATCTATAAACTAGTCTCTTATCATTACTATATTAATATTTTAAAGTAAATTATTATTTGTTTTATTTAAATGTCAAAAATTGAATTAATAAGGGAGAGACATATGACGTGTTGGTCTCTCAAAATTGGGGAATAATCTTTTTACCAACAATTAATTATCTTGTTTTGTCTTGTCTCTCTCATATATTTTTTTTTTCTTTTTAATATTATTATTATTATTATTACTATTATTTGGATAAAATGTGAAATTAATTGATTATCAAAAAAAAGAATGGGCATTTATAAAAGAATAGGGTATCTAAACTATGAAAGAACTAGACAAGAAAGAACTTATGCAGAATCTTCAAACCATCTTCTCATTAGTCCTTCAAATTTGTGGTCAACCTTATAATGGAGAGAAGTAATGCGATTTCTCACCACCATGTCCACGATTTTTGCCATCTGATTCACAGTGTGAAAATCAGCCTGATGCCTTCATGACACTCAGACTGTTGTGACAGATAAACTGCAAGGTGTCCGTCCAGTCAGGATCAATCTTAGACCCACACAACCTTCCTGCTAGCTTCTCCTAGACTGTAAACGTATAGGGACAAGCAAAAAACAAGTGGTCTCTTGTTTCGTCCCTCTCTCCACAAAAGACACAAGCCTGTTGTATGCTCCCCATGCACGCATTCGGTCTCCTGTTGATAGCCTGTTCCGCACTGCTTACCAGACTATTAAAGAGTACCTTGGAATACCTTGCGAGAACCAGACAGTCTTATTCCAAAACTCTTGTGGCCTCCTCTCTCTCTGATTTGATCCCATGTATTACCGAATGAAAAATGGGCCTTATACTAACCCTCTGAATGCTTCCAGAGAATCACATCACGCCCATGATCGATATGGGGACCTGCTCATTAAGAATACGATCATACAAGTGTTGATAGTAGCGACTTCTTTGCCCTCTTATTCTCCATCGTAAGTGGGCAGTTGCCTCACAAACCTTAGCATTTCGAGCAACTCTAAGCTGATAGATACCTGCGGGGCCTGTGATGTCTATGAGTTTACCCATTTGCAGCCAATCATCAAACCAAAAACGCTGTCTGGCCATCGTGAACCTCAAATCTTATGAATTGATAAGCTGTATGTCTCAACTTTTGAAGCTTTCGCCAGACCCAAGATCCCTTCCCATCCTCCTTTACTTCCCAGAAAGAGCTTTGTCGAAGTAAATATTCCTGAATCCAAGAGACCCAGAGAGAGTCTGAGAGCGTGAAGATCCTCCAAATTAAACTCAGCGCAAACACTAGAGATGAGTCGCGAAGATTTTGAAAACCAAGTCCTCCTTCTGATTTAGGGTAGCAAAGATCTTCCCATGCCACCTTGGCTTTATTAGTCTGATTTGGAGAGCCTGACCATAGAAAACACTACACATACTCTCAATTGTATCCAGACACGCTTTAGGCAGAATAAAAGCTGAACTCAAGAAATTAACGATGCTTGAGATCTAAGCAGCACTGAGACCGGTACGGGGACCGGGAACTGGGACGGGAGCGGGGACAGGAAACGTCAAACTTAAAATTTATAGGTACGGGTACGTCATAGAAACGGCTATATATATACACATATATACATATGAGGTGAAAATACCTATTTATCAAAATATTAAAATCTCTCATATAAAGATTTAACAGTCTTAAAAACAGTGAGAAAACAAAATAATAAGCTAAATATCTATTAGTTATACCACCTATATTAAAATAAACAATTAAGCAAACGATCATATTCAAACAACTAAACATACATCTAAGTATAATGCAAAGAAAAACAATAAAACAAAACACCATTAAAGATAAGACGACACAAGAAGAAAACAGAAAAGAGGCAGTCTGTTGTTTATCGTCTGGAGAAAGAGAGGAGGGTGGTGGGAGTGGAAGAGACTAAGGTGGGAATGGAAGAGACTAAGAAATTAGTGATAATTTTTTCTATCGTAACACATAAAAAAGCAAAGGGATACGTGTAGTTTGCTTAGAAACGTTTCCGAGACGTCTCTGGTCTCCGACCAGAACCGTCTCCGTTGAGTCATGCTGTCCCGGGTTCACCTTAGATGTGTTGGGGACGTTTCCCAAGCGTACCCGAGCCGTACCCGTCCCCCCGCCGAACCCGGTACGTGAGATGGCACTAAGTCACCGTACCCGTGCAACCTAGCTTGAGATGACTGATTTAATCAACTGCAACCGGCCTGCATACGACAAGTACTTATTTCGCCAGGACAACATTCTACTCCGAACCTTGTCAATCAAAGGTTCATAGTCTTGTTTGGATATGGCCCTAGTGGTAAGAGGTATTTCCAAGTACCGAACTGGCAAGCTACCAACTTTGATTCCTATGCGCTCAGTTTCTTCCATCAATGGCGTTATACTCAAACCTGAAGCAAAGATGGATGATTTTGAAGAATTTATATGGAGACCCGAGATGCTAGAAAACTGTTTCATAACCTCCAGAATCCCATGTAATGATCGAACTGATCCATCGGTGAACACAAGGATATTATAAGAAAAACTGAGGTGGGTGAGATGAACCTCTCGACTTTGAGGGCGATGAACAAAATTCTGTGCTTCAGCCGCTCTATTCAGCATCTTTGACAAAATGTTGTTCAAGATAACATACAGATGTGGCGACAAAGAACACCCCTGCATGATCTCTCTGGAACTAGTAAAAAATCCTTCTAAACCTCCATTCACTGAAACTGAGAAGGCTATAGTAGATATACACACCTTGATCTAGATGATGAACTGAGTGGGGAGGCCCATCGTTGTGAGAACGTAACTGAAGTAATGAATGACCACCAGACTGTATCAAAAGCCTTGGAGATATCAAACTTAACCATACACCTGTTGGAGTTTGAAGTTCTGTGGTATCCATTTACAAGCTCATAAGCTAAGAGGTCCTTCTCCAGCCGCAATCTCTCTTTTACAAAAGCACTTTGATTGGGTTCAATTGCCTCTGGCAGTATTATTCGAATTCTTGAGAACGAGCGAAGAAGCAATTGGGGCAGCGTATAGCCTTAGTCACGCGCATCCCTTTCCTGCATAAAGATGAGCTAGATAGCACGGCTTTGAAAGAAAGATATCTGAGGCAATTTTCCATTCACCTTTTCTTGCTGGTATGTGTTAAGAAAGAGATAAGTGGAGCTTTTTCAGCAAGCTTTACATCAAAAAGTAACGAAAAAAGACGGGTTTGAGCAACTTTTTCATACAGTTTTGCTATAAATCAGGTTACAGCAGGCAAATAGGCCGATTATCTTTCATGGTTTTCACCTCCTCTATCTTTGGAATGAGTGAAAGGATTGTCGCATTGATTCCTGTGGGCAGAAAGCCAATCAGGACAAAAGACTGCACTGCTACGATAAATTCTTCTTCTAGAATTAGCCAAGCTGCGATGAAAAATTCTTTAGTGTATCCATCTGGACAAGATACCTTATCGTTTGGCAAAGCATGTAAGGCAGATTGAATTTCCTCTGCAGAAACTGGTGCCACGGGACCTGCAGCAGAGGTGGCTGAGCATCTGAATGTAAGCAGCTACTGTAGAAAAGAAAGAGTATCCTCCTCACAGCCATGATCTTGAGTCTGCAGAAACCTCTGAAAGTGCATGACTGCCTCCATCTTAATATCTGAGATCTTGGTAAAAATTTCACCTGCCTCATTAAACAAGAATTTAATAGTATTCCGCGAGGTTCTAGTTTGCACATCAGGATGAAAGAAGACTGTTTTGATCTCCAGCACCCAACCATCTGACAAAATATTTTTGGCGGAAGAACTTTTCTTCAATGCTGGCAAGTTTATTCCACCTATGTGAAGCCTCAACCGCAGAAGCACAGTTGTCCGGGGTGGGATCTAGTAGAACCAGATTCTGACAGCGACACATCTCCTCAAATGCTTGCTTAGTTATATTGGGCAGATCCCCATAATGCATCTTGTTTAACATTCTCAAGTCATACTTTAGAAGCTTCAGTTTAGCATGGAAACGGCTCAATGCAGTTTGAGAATGATAGAGTGGTGGAGTGGTTTCCCATATCCTTTGAACCGTAGGGAGAAAATCTTGATGCTCAGTGAGTTAATTGAAGAACCTGAAAGGTTTCCTCGCTTCATTTTGTATGCCAGAGAGTTGTATCACACACCTAGCATGATCAGATATTCCACCTGCTTCAAATCGGGTTGAGGATTAAGGAAACGCCCGAAGCCAATGATCATTTATCAAAGCTTTATCCATCTTTTTCCCAATAGGGTGTTCGTCTCTTTTGTTCCACCATGTGAAAAATGCTCCCACATATGCCAGATCAGTGAGTTTACAGTCGAAGACAACCTCCTGGAATTGAGGAATCCCTATGCGATCAGACCGAGATGCACCAGCTCGAGAGTGCTCACTTGAAGAATGATAACATTAAAATCACCTATGACAATCCACGGCATATCAAGATGCTGATAAGCTGCTTGAGTTCCCCTTAACTCCAACCATAATCTTCTTCTTTCCACTTCACAATTGGATGCATAGACAGCTGAACAAATGAACTGCTCACCCGTCTCTGGTATCTGAACTGCACAGGTGATGATCTGCGAACTAATGTGAAGCTTCATTACCACAACCTTATCAGACAAAAAAAAACCAAATACGATCAAGCCTGTTGAATTCATAGTTTGCAATAGAAGCCCAACCCAACATAGCTTCAGCCAAACACTTCCCATAATTTTCCTCTTGAACCCGCGTCTCCAGCAAACACCCAAATAAAAACTTCTCTTCTTGGACCCATCTGCGAACCTCCCTGTGTTTGCGTGACATGTTGAAGCCACCCATGTTCCATACAAAGAAAAACTTCATAACTTCCGAGAGGAGGTTTTATTTTATGCCCCTTGCGTCCTATCTCCCTTAGTGTCCTTCGAATTCCCTCCCTTAAGACCCATAGCAGGTAACTGCTTACTGAGTTTGAGACTCATAGCAGGACTATGCTTCCCTCCCTTGGCTTCCTTTACCTTCGCATCAACCGGCTGCATATCAGGAATAACCTCAGATTATGTTTCTTCAGTCTCCTCCATATCCTCTAAATCCTCAGTAGCTAGGACACTGAATCTAGAAGGCGAGACAATCACATCTTCCCCATCCTGCAAATCTTTTATAGCTGCTACACTCTGATTTTCAGCTGGGGGTGGGCTCTGGGACTTCCTTCCCACCAGTTCCCTCTCAAGTTGTTTCCCTAGTTCACTTGGTGGGTTCGAGGTGCTTCCGAAATCAAAACATAGCTTCGATGTGTCACTAACCATGGTAGGAAGACTCTCAAGATCGGTAACAACATTTCGATTTGCACTTAACTCGTAGCGCACAGTACCATCACCATTAATAACAACATCTCTAGTCTCCTCTAGAACCTCTTTTTCCTTACCCTCCTGCAACACACTTATCTTCTTGGAGTTACAGTTTGTTTCCTTATGACCCCATGCCTTGCAGATATTACACTGCGGGGGAAACCAAGGATAACTTATTTCAATCAACACCTGTACTCCATCTTTATCCAAGAAACTGATCTTCTCAGTCAAGGGTTTGCTCAAATTCACCTCCACTAGAATACAAGTCACATCAAGCCTAGTTCACTTCTCGGTATTAGGATGCAGTTTAACAAAATTTCCTACGGCACAACCAAGGCACTTCAAAGCTTTGTGAGAGAACAAAAGACTCGAAACTCCCTTCAAATCAACCTAGAGTGGCATAGCGAACAAGTCTTGTGGGTTGAGAGCCGTATCAGGGGACCACTCGTTCACACCAAAGGTACATCCGCAATATGCCAGTAACGCCGCTGCGTCACTCGATCTCTAATCACTGAACTCTCAATCCGGAACAAAAGAGTGTCTTTCTCAATAAACTGCACATCAATTTTACATCCATTCTTCGGTGAAGACCAGATACTATTGACTAGCATGGATGGAACTAATATGAGGGGCATCTCCAATGAAGTACCCAACAACAAAGCATCTCCACAAAGGATTTGGGTCAGACAGAATCTCGTCAGGGATCTGAATCGAGACAACACCATCGATTGCTTCCTCTCGTTGTGGCAAGTTAGAAGCAGGGGGCTTCGTCCATGGCGAATCAGAAGCAACAATGGCGATATGACGAGAGTTTCTCACTTCGCGAGGAGAATCGCCGCCGAGTTCAGCCAATGGAGGAGGATGGTCATCACTTTCAATCGCCGCCGTCGTAGCTCCTAGGGTTCCCATTTTTTTTTTCTTTTTTTGACGTTTTTAATATTATTTTGGAAAATAGACTCATGTTTTTTGCACCACTACAAGTGCTCTTAAGTCTTGTTTCTAGGAACTAGCCCTGGGCGTTTTATACGGAAAAACGGTCAATTCCACCATGAACTTGATCTCTCCATTGTTTTCATACACGAACTATTGCATCAAGTCAAAAACATCATGAACTAACTTTTATTTTGAATTTCCTACATGATCTCTTCCAATCTGGTTAATTACTACATAACCGAACTCAATTTCGGTTTACTTAGCTTCAGGTGATGAGGTGGCACACACACGAAGCTAGTACAGTATTGGTCGGTTTATAATCAGACCAAATTGTTTTTTTTTTAATTTGACTCGTCAAAACGACGTCGTTTTGGGCATCAGGAGTTTGGGGACAAATTAAAATTAGGGTTTTCGTTGTTTCAGAAAAACAAAACGAAGAAGGAGGAAAGAGAGACGACATGGGAGATACAGGAAGAGGATTTCCGACCTACTGTAGATGTGGTACACGGGTCATACGGCTCACATCCAAAACCATCACTAACCCAGGGCGTCTCTTTCACAAATGTCCCTATGGCGATGAGGTATGTCAGAGGCTAAGAGATTGACTTATGAGCCCAGAATTTTGTTAGTTAATTTTCTTTTGTCTTTGTAATGAATTAGATATCATAGAGAGAAGATGAATATACAGTGGAATCGTGATTGTTTGATGGAGATTGAGCCGACTGATATTAATGTTTTGTTGTATTTTTGTTGTAGAACAATCGTTATCATTTGTTCAAATGGACCGATGAATCAATGGTTGAGGAGATTGAGGATATGAAGCAAAAATTTGATGAATTTGAGGGAGCTTCAAGCACCATTGAGAAGGGTTTACAAGTTTGTGAATCTGAGATGGAAACCTCTTGCAATGGAAACTCGTACTTGTTGCAGTGTGGTTAGCGGTTATGAGAAGGAGCTAAGAGGATTCGAAAAGGACATGGAAAATGTGAAGATGGAACTTAAGAGCTTGAAGAACACGGTTGTGTGTGTTGTAGTGGTTGGTCTTTTGTATAAGTTCTTTATGTAGTTTGGTAATAAATCTGCATTATCTTTGTAGTAAGACATGTATTATGTAGTAAGAAGATGAACTTGTCATGTCTGGTGCCATGTTTTATGTAGTAAGAAGATGAACTTGTCATGTATTGTGTCATTTTTATGTAGTAAGAAGATGAACATGTCATGTATTAAACTTATTTGCCTTATTTTAAAACACCCAAAGCAATGGCTTTCATAAAAAAAACAAGTACCATTATACAAACAAAAGTCTTGGAGTTGACACAAATTAGTTTCAAAACACATCAAACATAACCATAGCCTAGCAACCACAATAGAAACTAGAAAAAGACAACAAAAAAAATCACATAAAACAAAGATTCTAGTCAATCACTTGACTGAGCATTGGTTGCGAGCTTGTCTTGTTCTTCTTGGGTGGGCATTGAATCGTAGCACCAATGCCAGTACAACGTTTTGTGTTGTGTCCAGCTTCTTGACATCTTCCACAATGCATGATTCTTCTTGCTTGATAAGGATTTTTTTTCCTCATAGCAAATCAATGTAGTATAGAAAGGATGTCAATCCAATCCTAAGTGAGTGTGAGACAGAGAGAGTACAGGTTGTGCTTAATCTAAATGCAATCCAATAAGGTTTGTTGTGGCAAGAACAATGTGAAATAATCAAGTTT
>CAJHQP010003187.1:0-71549 GCA_905132765.1 Moricandia arvensis | reverse complement strand
CTGAACCAACAGTCTTCCTTCTTCGTAAGAACAGCATTATACTAATTTCCTTTCATTTGTGGAATCTCATTTATAAACTTTCAAAGAATTCAAAAAATAAATAAAAATATAACTCCCTTGTGGACAAAACTAACACACACATATATAGCAAGAAAAGAGATGTTAATGAATGAAAATCTCACATCGGCAGTTGGTAAATAATTAACTAAAAAATAAATGAGTAGTGACAATATAATTACTGTCAATTAGTTTTAAGTTGAAAACACATGATAAAACTGAGGTATGATAGATTATATCGAGATTAATGGTTATCAGCACCATTATCTTGAGGAAAGATGTTGAATATAAGATTTTACATTGAAAATATGAAATGGATTTAAGTTATATATAAAGATTTTGAGTCAATACAGTTATCACCAAGATTTTAAATTAGAAATCTAAAAAATTTAATATGATATCAGAACCATCTTATGTTGGACCACTCCATGAATGTTGTCCCCATTAGGATACTCCGTAGATATTGTTCTCACAACTGTCAATGAGATGTATTAACGAATGAAGTTTCACATCGATAGTTAGAGAAATAATTAACTAATATATCACTAAAATAAATTTTCTTAGCATAAGAAAAACACTATTATATGTTATTATTAGCATTACTGAAACCATTATGTATGTCCCAATTATAATAGATCTCCCCTCTATTATAGCTAGGCATGGGCATTCTGGTTCGGGTCAGGTTTTTTCAGATTTCGGTTTTATTTTATTACATGTCCTTGGTCTCATACTAGTAAATTTTCAAGTATGGATCGGGATCGGATATAACACATCGATTTTGGGCTGTTTTGTATGACATCCTGGAACCCATAAAATAACCATATATTGTTCGGATTCGGATTATATCAGATCAGTTTTGATATACCCAAAGTAAAATCTAAAATTGAAAAGCTAAACATAAAAAATATATACTTATTTATATAGAATTCAATATTATAAATACTTATTGTTAGATATCATATTGAAATAAATATGAAGATGAATATTTGAATTACATATTTATGTTTCAAATATTTATATTGTATACCAATTTGGGTTCTCAGATCGTTTTTTTTTCTAGATTTTTTCGTTTTCTTGAGTTTTTTGGGTTACTTGTTTGGTTCGGTTAATAATGCTTCAGATTCAGATATATTTTGTAACACCCTAAAAGACCCATTCGAGTATTTATTATATGGATCTGTTGTTTTTTGTTCAGATTTCAAGTTAAGAATTTTATGCCCATCCCTAATTATAACGATGTTATAAATGATATTGTTTCTAAACCATATGATAGTGTTTATTATGGTTTGCTATTATAAGGTAAATATTATAGTTAAAATAAAATAATATAAAATTAAACCAAAAATTAATTTATAATTAAAATAAAAAATTATTTACAACTAAAATTGGTTTTAAAAATAAACTTTGGTTTACAAAACTAAACCAAAATTAAAAAATAAAGTAAAACCAAAAAAAAGAAAGAAATTAAATCTATTGAAAAGTAAACCAAAAAGAAATACCCTAGGATAGTCCTAACAATTTTTTTTGTCACAAATATAATATTCAAGGAGAAAAATGATCAAAATAAGTTTTATTAAATGGTGCAAATATACACTTATAATCAATGGATTAACTAATCTAGGATTAAAGTTTAGATTAATGATGTGATGTTTAAAATTAAAAATAAAAAAACAAATATTAAAATTTTCAGAATTAAAAGGTTATATCGGTCATTTTTTCTTGAGCGCTATTTTTGTAACAAATTTTTTAAAAATGATATTTGAGAGAATTTCCCTAAACCAAATAAACCTAAACTAAGGTGGATCAACCTAAACTAAACAAAACCCTAAATCTAATCATCTTTGCCGTCAATGCATCTCTCCAGCCTCTTAGTTATCATAATATGCTATCGAAAAGAGAAACAGTTATATATGTTTTGGCGTTTGTCTAATTTTGACCTAAATATTGGTGATATTATTGATTTTCTTTTCCCATTCACTAATTTTCCACAATAGGTTAATTAACTGTTATTAATATAAACCTAAATTAGAAATTTATCTTTCATAGCAGTTCTGAAAACAATGCTATCTGCTATTAATACCTCTTTTGTAGTGTATAAAAGGATAGTGACAATCTATTTAATTAGTTTTAAGTTGGAATCACATTATAAATCTGAAATTAACAAGATACTTCAAAACTTAATACAATAAAGGAATTCAAGAAGCATTCAAAAACATAACCAACTATAACCAGGGCAAAGAGCATGCATGAAGATGCATGTTATTCCATTATTGGTAAAATGCTTAATTAAGGAAACAAAGTTGGATCATGGGCACTTGGGTTTGCCCTTGGAGCTAAGCTTGTCTCGATAGCAAGGGCATTGATGCTTGTTGCCAAAGGTACCAGAAGGAACACACTTACATTGTCTGCAACAAATGCCACAATACTTGATACATCTGTCTTGAAACCCTGCCTTAGCACACCTTCCTCTGCATCTACTCCCACAATATACCTCCATTCCTCCTGATTTTTTTTTTCAATTTCAACATTCATATTAGATGAAAATCAAGACAACCTTTGCATTGAGGCCTTTAAAAGTGACCAAAGATTAAAACAGCTCATTTGGGATTATTACTCTAGTACCATGTGGTGTGAGAAATCACATATATGTTTCCAGTTCAAAAATAATCGACAATGAATGTATGCATCATCATAACATGTGTGTCTCTTATATACTGGTCTACTCGCTTCTCACTCCGTAAATGAGATAACAAATTTGATATAATTTCAGTCCATGAGACGGAATGATACAAATATATATGTACGTTACTTGTGTTGATTTTATCTCCAGTTTACTATAATATAGCATGACTTGCACTATTTTAAGTGGGAGTATATAACTAACATGTCATTTATTTTTGATTGATGAATTTTCAACTGGTTCATATATTGTTGTGTAATTATATCATCAAAAAATCTTTGAAAAACTAATATTTCTAGATAACACTCATTTAAAACATATGCAAGTCTATACTGTATATACAAGTAGAGGTCGAGAGATGGATGCGTACATACCAGGAGCCGCCATGGCAGGTAAAAGTATGAAGGGAAGCACGAGAAGAGCGAAGAAGGAGAAAAATGTGACAAACTTGTTATAATTCATCACTACCTTTTGCGGTAAAAACAAATACTCATAGCATTCTTAATCTTTAGCTGTATGAGAGTAACTTTTTCTCTCTTGGTCGAACTTGTAAGAACAAGCTCTTGATTGGGAAGTGATGAGTTCGAGAAGTGATGAGATTCATTTATAGAAATCCTAAGTTATTAGTACCACCGCCTTAATTTCTCTGCCGAAATAAATGTATTGATTACTATTTGTCTAGACGTACGTGGCAATTAAATTGCTTGGTCACTGCGACTCTTGAAATGGCTGCAATCTTCATACGTCGATATGCTCGATGATGTCTCTACTCAACTTCCTAACGCTTCATTCTTCAAATAACTATGCCACATAGCTTCATAACAAGCCATAAGCGTTAATTAGAGTCACGACATCATACTACTTTTCTAAGCTAATAAAGCTAAGTATTGTTTTTTTTTGAAACACAAGCAAGTATTGTTTAATCGTTATATTTACTGGTCAAATATAAAATTTCTAGAGATCTAATATAACTTATTTTAGTTAGTGTCAATGATGAAGCACTATATTTGATAATGTGATTTACATGATTAGTTTTCCCGCTACTACTCGCAAATGCAGCTTTACGGTTGGTAACAGTTGTTGGAGTTTTGCAACAATCATAGAAAACACTATAAATTACTTCTAACTGGTATAAACTTCTAAAATCCAAAATTTGGTTCCAACTAGCGTTTGCAGTTGCGAAAGGGTAATTTTTTTCATAAAATTATATAAATTAAATAATAAAAATATTCAATTTAAATTTTAAACTGAAATAATAAAAATACCAATATATATATTACATTATAAAAATTTAAGCAAAAATATTTTCTATAATTCTTTTAAAAAGTAATAGTATAATTTATAAATCCAGTTTTTATATTTATTATAAAAATATGATTTTTAATATTTTTATAATTATATAAATGTAAATAATATTGATTTATTATTTAGCCATTGTTGCAGTTGGTAGTTAACCAGTCATAAGTATCTCGCAAACGCAAAAAAAATTAACCGCTTTACCAGTCGTAACAAATCTCTTAATACCGCTTAAAATCGCAACCATCCACATTCACAAACACCCGCAACCGTAAACGTTGTTGAAGACTGGTTAGTTTATGCCACTATACAGTGTTTTGGCTCACCGTAATCTCACTTAGATTAACGAAAGAAATAATAATTAAAGATACAAAATATTCCACGAAAACAAGAAAAACAACGGGAAAGTTTTATAAAAATATTTCAACTAAATTTCGTTTAACCTTTAATACATAATTTTTAATACCTAATTTAATACACTAACTAATTTTTTATTATTTTAATATACAAAAATTTAAATTGTGTCCATTTTAATACTCAAGTTGTATTATTTTAATCAAAATATTAATAATTTCCAAATAAAATTATAAACAAATCTCAAAACTTCAAAATGATAAAAATCCTAAATTTATTTTATGTTTTAGGATTAAAATTAATTAAAAAAATTATAATATTAAATTGAAAGCTTTGAGTTTTAAATATCAAATTTGGTTTATTTTTTTTTTGAAATAGAAAACTAATTTATTTTTCCAATTTAAGTTTTTCTAAATATGTTTTACATAATTTGGTCAATTTATCTATTAAAACTTAAAGTAAAATTAGATTTTTTATATAACATTTTTGGATATATTTTATATATATTTACATTCTTTTAAATTTATTAATATTTTGATTAAAATGGGTAAATTTTTATTTCTTAAATAATGGTTATATCATTTATTTAAATAACATAATAGTTCAATTATATTCATTACATATATATATATATGTATATAAACGTTATACATTGTATAATAAATATAATAACGAAAATAGTTATTAATATCATCTACGTTTAAGGATGTGAAACCGATAGACTAAAAGACAAATACGGTGATTTTCATAAGTTTTAAATATAGATATTTTTAAAATCTGAAGTGAATTTTCGGATCACCGAATTAACCGATTGGCCACGGATCTTGATCAAATTTAAAAAGACTTTTTGAATGAAAAAAATTTGTTTTAAATACATAAATTAATTAAATATTTATTAAATTATTAATAATTTAATAATAAAATATTTTGCGCTTGCAAAGCGCGGATCAAACTCTAGTTTATATATTAAAATGGATAAAATAATTATTAAAGTAGTAAACTGGATAAAAGAAAAAAATGGAATTAGAAAATTTAATAAAATTTTGGTTGGGATATTTTAGAATTTTATCAAAAATAAAGTAGTCAACATGATTTACATCGTTAAAAGTAAATACAGATTCTATCTGGTTGGGTAGAGAAATCTCACTTAGATATGGAGGTTAATGGACCGCACTAAAAGGCCCATTAACAATATAATCCATAACGAGGCCTATATAAGACCCAAGCCAACACCGTTTTTTTCAACCTAGAAATGATCATCTTTCTTCTCCCTCTCAACCCACCGAGTTTCGTCTTCTTTTCGCGGTTATTGAACATTTCGCGGGCCCAGCGTAAGAAAGGTGAAGTTTATGCAGTTTCCCTCCTTTTGGATTGTTTTGTCAATGTGCAAAGGGAATATATTAAACACTAAGTTTCTGGGTTGGTTTCTCAAATTCGTAGAAATCTGTAGGATTTGATTTGTCTCGAAGGATTTGATTTCGCAGCTTACGTAGATCATCGGAGTTTTTTTTCATGTTATATGAGAAACCAAATCATGGATCAATGTCTTGTTTAGGAACTAATTACAAAGCTGTCATTTTTCTTTGTGGGTTGCGTTTGCTTATATTGATTCTGATGTATGAGCTTTATGTCACGATTCTGATTTGCATGTTTTGCATCTCTGGTAGGTTTAGGAACCTCGTCAAGTATTTAACCTCTCGCGGATACAAAGACGCATGAGTGTGTGTGTGTGTGTGTAACTTGGTGGAAAGCTATAGTAAATAGAGCTGGGTGAAGATAATGCATATAGCTAATAGACGGAGAACGAGGAGTAGTGTAACTCGTCTGGAGCAGACAAATGTAGGAGAGGTTACTGATAAAGTACCTGAACAAAGCAATGTCTCTGCACTTTTAAAAACACCAGAGGCAGAGACTCTCACCAAACATCTAGAGGAACGGATGATAAGTGAGGGAAATGGTAATGGAATGATGGAAGAGAGAAAGGGTATATCCAATGGTGTTTCTGGCGAAGAACATAAGTCAACTCCTGTAAACGGAAAGAAGAGCTCTGATGCTAAATTCTCAGGGTTCCATTGTGAACTTGTCCTTGGTCTTCCTTTCCGTGGACAATTTGAAACCCACCGGAGTTCCAGGAAGCTTGGAGAAGTTGGTGAAAGGAATGTGGTGGTTTCAAGTCACAAGAGAGCTAAGCGATCTCAAGAAGGTGCTGGATCATCTTCAGTTGATGTTAAGGCCATGCCTGTAGATGGGTCAAAGAAAAGGAAGAAGTATATGAAGAAAGGTGAAGTTAGAGAAGATGATGAGTACACAAGAATCAAAAAGAAGCTTAGGTACTTGCTGAACAGGATTAACTACGAGCAAAGCCTAATTGACGCATATTCTTTAGAAGGCTGGAAAGGTTCAAGGTTTGTCTCTCATTGACCTTTTATTTTCTCCTTAGTCAATTATTGTTCTGGTATCTTGTATTAGATTTCTTTCTGGTTTTACTCAGTATTGTTGATATTGTGAGGGATCATGTGTTCTGTGTAGCGTGGAAAAGCTAAGGCCAGAGAAAGAGCTTGAACGAGCTAAGAAGGAAATTCTACGACGCAAGGTTAATATTAGAGAGCTTTTCCAGCACCTGGACACACTGTGTGCCGAAGGAAACCTTCCAGAGTCTTTATTTGATTCTGATGGAGAGATCTCTAGTGAGGATGTAAGAAAAAAGTTATTCACAAACTCATGCTTTGTTCCCTATTTTTTCTCCTGATAAAACTTACAAGCAGTTTGTGTCTTTAGAAGTGTTGCTAACACGAGCAGTTGTTTTAAGTGCAGATCTTCTGTGCAAAATGTGGTTCTAAGGAGTTGCCTATTGATAATGATATCATTCTATGCGATGGGTTTTGTGACCGAGGCTTTCACCAATACTGTGTTGAACCACCATTGCGAAAAGAAGATAGTAATAATAACTTCTAGCCTACCTACTTGGTAGTGTTTAAATCGGTTCTTGCTGGTGTTTTTGAATGACTTATTTGTTGGTTTTGAATTTTTGTAGTTCCTCCGGATGATGAGAGTTGGTTATGCCCCGGATGTGATTGCAAAGATTACAGCTTGGACTTGCTTAATGAATCTTTAGGGACAAAACTTTCGGTCAGCGACAGTTGGGAGGTAGATTTGACGATGTTTTTGATTGTTAAAAAGGAGAAGAAACTTTAAAAGACACCTGACTTGACTCTTTGTGCAGAAAGTATTTCCTGAGGCAGCAGCAGCAATGGCTGGTGGAGATCAAACTCTGGACTGCGATCTTCCTTCAGATGATTCTGAGGATGAAGAGTATGATCCAGATGGTTTGAATGATAATGCAGATGATGAAGATGGCAGTGATGACAGTGATGAGTCTGAGAACGAAGATGGGAGTTGTGATGAATCTGACTGCACATCTGCGTCTGATGAAATTATTGAATCATTTAAAGAAGCGAAAGATATAATGGACCTTCCATCTGATGATTCTGAGGATGATGACTATGATCCTGATGCTCCGATTCGTGATGAAGATAGAATGCAAGAAAGTTCAAATTCAGATAATACATCAGACTCTGAGGATCTTGAGACTTCCTTCAAAGGCGACGAGTCTAATCAGCAAGATGAAGGGAACCCCGGCAGAAAGAAAACTCAGCTCCTAGATGTTTCCATTTCAGAGTCAGATACTGGGATTGATGATGATGGTCTTGTAGATGTTCCTGGGAGGAGGAAGGTTAAAAGGCTGGACTACAAAAAGCTCTATGATGTGAGTGTTCTATAACATTTTAGATAATTAATCTTCTACTTGGTTGTGGAAAAAAAACAATGCTGATTTTAATCTTCTATTGCGTGGGACGTGCAGGAGGAATATGAGAATGTCCCAACGTCTTCAAGCGATGATGAGGATTGGGATAAAACTGCGGGAAAAGAAGACTTGGAGTCTGCAGAAGAAGGGGACAACGTGCCTCTGAAACAGCCTTCAAAAGCAGAAGATCATACTTCTAAGAAACCGAGACAGAAACCGAAAACAGAAAATCAGAAGGATACTTTGAAAGCGCCACAAGAAGCACCGAAAGAAAATGGGTGTTCTGGCAATAAAAGCAGCTCTGCAGTACATAAACAGACAAACCCAAGAACTCAGGTAAAAAAAAATAGTAGTTGTCGTTTCTCCTAAAGATGTCAATCCTAAAGCATTATGAGAGAGATTTCGGTTTAAAGTATCCTCTTTTATGCAGAGATTATGCCAATCTTTCCAAGAGAATAGATATCCAGACATTCCCACGAGGGAGAACTTAGCTAAAGAGTTGCAGATGACAGTTAAACAAGTAAGGAGCCATCTCCTAGTACATGTTCTTTCTTTTCTTTTCTTTTCATTTCTACCACTGTTAGTCGATCCTGTTTCACATCTGTTTATGTACTTTTACAGGTTAATAGCTGGTTTTATAATAAGCGTTATCGGCAAGCAAAAGGATGGCTTCAAAGGAAGATGTTGAAGAGTTAAGAGCCAGGTAAGGAACGTGAAGGGGAAACATGTGTTGCTGGAAGTAGCGAACAAACCATGGAAACCAAGTCAGTCGTAGAGAATAAGATTGGAGCATCAAGAAAAAGAAGGAGAAGGTAGATTTAGATCTATAATGAATGTAGTTGAACACACAAACTAAGAAAAATAATCACAAAGATATGAAGCGATCAAACCTCACCAATCATCAGGTTGGTTATGTTACCTTGTTACGCATTCTTTTGGTTTATGCGGGTGGATCTGAACTCTGAAGACCTCAAGCTTTAGCACTGGAAGAACCAGTGATGCTAAGTGAAAAGCTGTGGCAAACTAAATCAATATTTCTTCAAAAAAAATTGGATTAGTTCATCTTACTTGTTCATCTTATGAACGTTGTTGTTTAATTTCCAAGCAGAGAGATTTGTTTAAGTGATAGAGACCGGTTTAATAATATTAACTGATTTGGTCTAATATAACCGGTTTGAAATCATGAATTGGATAAGTTTAACCGGTCTGAATTGTCTTTCATTTATTTAGGCCCATAGGAGGCCCATAAAAGCCTATTAATGTTTATAATGCAGAACAGTAGAGTCAGGGACTTGGTAACGTGTAACAAAAGGTAAAGAGGAAAATGAAGAAGGTGCTGAGAGTATACGGCGGCGTTTTGAGACTAGTCCGGCTTCTACCGGCGGACACGAGGCCGTACTACGCCAAGTACGCGAGGGAGAACTTCGTTAACTACCGTGAAGTCGACGTAAGCGAAACACCCCTCGACGAACTCTATCAACGAGCTTACAATCACTCTCTCTGGGTACTCAAAAAGGTATATAGATTCTGAGCTTACAATATACCGTTCTGGATACCCTTTTGTGTTAATTATCAGCTTTAATCGTTCGCAGTATTCGATTGACGAATCCGCTGCAAAGAAGATGAAAGAGATTTGTTTTGAATGAGAAAGCTTACAACCTGTTCGACGTTATTCCCCTGAGAGTTCCGAACAAGATATACTTTTTTTTTTCAACGCGTGTATGGTTTGTTGAATGGGTACCATCAAGTATTCTACTTTTGATATAAGTGTCATAGCTATATCGAGAAACAGAGGTTGCTCATGTGTCTTTTTCTTTCCTTTTTGTGCTCTTGACTTTCTGTGCTTGCAGACATGTGTTGACTGCTCAGTTGGTCATGTCTTGTTTGTTTGCTTGCTTAATCCTGAATAAATTGTTATAACTTTACATTCATATATTTAGTAATGAAAGGAACTCAACATAGCAAAAGAGCAGTGTCAGTGAACGAACAATAGAGTAAAGATTGTTTTGGTAAAAATGATATATTTAGCCAAAGACAATGTACAGTGAAAATATTAGTCCACACCTAAGTCTTTAGGTCCTTGTCGGAACTTGAAAATGTTACATGAAACGAACCTAACCAAAGCAAAGTGTGTCTGGATATTGTTTTTGCTTCTCTAGTGTTTTAAAAAGGGCTAAGAAAAACGAGTTGGACCTTGTTCTTGTTGAATTTTTTTTTGCCAACTTGTGGAGTTGTGTGTTTTCTCCTTCATTTCACACACGTGTTTACAGTCTTTGCACGTGTCAAACCTGGTACATGTCAGTGTGTTAAAACTTCAAGTAGTTTTTTTTGATTAAAATAGTAACTGTAGTATTATGTGTAGCCACAGTGTCAGTAAGCTAATGATAAACATGATAACGGGAATTTCTTAGAAAATTATGGTAAATGGTTAAATTAAATACTCCCTCCGTTTTTTTATATTGACGTTTTTAATTTTTTATGTAAAATTTAATAATAATTAATGTTAGATGACTAATAATATTATAGCTCTTATTTTGTTATTGATTGAATTGTGGTTAAATAAATAATTAATGATGTTTTAGTTTAAAAAATGAAATAAAATTAAATATTTTTTAATATATGTGCATGATCCTAGAACGTCAAATATAAAAAATTGGAAGGAGTAATGAATATGAATAAATATGTGTATGTGACATTAATTATTTGTCTAACTTCCGGAAAGAGGAAAAAGAGAGCAGCAGTTACTAAGAGGTGAGAAACGAAACATCAGCTTCGAGTAGATAAAAAAAAGTTTCAGTTTTCTCGGGCCAAGTGGCTTTGACCAAAATTGCTCTTCAGAATTTCTAAATTTCCTTTCTACCCCCTTCTTAACAAGTACTTATATCACTAATCCTTAATTAAGTTGTTATATAACGATTGATTAGGATCTGAAGTTTTATAATTCAGTGGTGTGTTTTACCAGAAATATCCACAGAAGTGCCATATAAATTGAACAACATTAGCAATAAAAGTATTGTTTTTCTAATTTAGAAAATACAATTTCTATTATACTTACCAAGAGAAATATCTCTTTTGTTTCATAAAGATAATTTTTTAATATTTTCACATATATTAAAAAAACGTATTAAATCAATATAATAAATATATATTTTCTGTTATTTTAATTTGTTAATAATTTTAGTCAATAATAATTTAATAAAATCAGTTATTTTAAAAAAAAATTATAATATTTTTATAAAAAATACAAAAAAACTATTTTTATGAAACAATTTTTTTCTAAAATATATATCTTAATGAAACAGAGGTAATATTGTATAATTATACTATTTCATGATAAATTTTGCTTTTAAGAATTTTCACAAGGCCTATATATATAACAACAAAAACAATAATTTTATGCATATATAAATACAAGAGACATCAGGCAAGTTAAACCAGTTATAAAAGCCTAGAAAGCTAGTGAGAAACCATTTAGCATCAGTTCTTGTCTCTCACCTTCTTTTTTAGCTTCTTCCACAAAGGTACTAGTTATAATAAATCAAGAACAATCACAATGGGAGATACCACAGAGGATCAAGACGACCGAGCTCTGATTGAAACTGCCGGGGTATCGAGCTTCTCGGAGCTTCTTATGTTGTCGGGCGGCGTTCTCAGCTCCTCCAACCCCCAGCTCGAACATACTGGCGCCGATGGTGGAGAAGACAGCTTCGGTTTTGTATTCTCCGGCTCAACTGGGTCAAGAATGCTATGTTTCAGTCGAGACTGTCAAAACGACGACGCATCACTCTTCCTGCAACCTTCTCTTCCCTCCGGAGTCTCTGTTTCTGACCCTTCATGCACTACTAACACTTGCAACGACGCGTGTACGGACGATAAATCTACTAAATCATCTACCGTAAGTCTGATTATCCAATTCTATTGCCGTATTTCGCTGAAAATAATAACAAAAAAACTTGTTGCATATTTGCATGCAAGGCTTACATTTTTTGTGCCTTAACAAAAGTTTAAAGATGAGTTTTTTTGTGTGCAAATTACTTTGTTGTGAAGAAGAAGAGAACCGGGTCGGTTAATGGGCAAACTATGGATCATAACCGGAAATCAAGCAAAAAATGCAAGCAAACTCAGGATAAATCATCAGTTGGAATTGCAAAGGTGTGTCATTAGACTTTACCGTTTCTTTGTTGTATATAATGTTCTAGGTTTACTCTAATCTTTATGTGTTAATTGTTAATATCTAATCAATACTTTTAAAAATAGGTAAGGAAAGAAAGGTTAGGGGAAAGAATTGCAGCCTTGCAGCATTTGGTTTCTCCATACGGAAAGGTAAATTTAATTTCTACTCAATTTTTTACTAATTTTTTTTCTCATATTTTTCTACCTATTTTTTTAGAAGTACTGAAAAGAATTTTTATATATTTAGTTTTTCCAAAAGGAAGCTTAAGAAGTCGCGATTTTGGGTATAGTGTAAATTGGCATCCAATGTGAAAATCGAAAAGACATCAAAGACAATGAAACTTGATCCATAAATTAAAGTATTTACTTTTTATTTTGGGGGGGGGGGTAATTATAATTAACGACCATCATTGCAATTTACATTAATGATATGTGTACTATTTTTTGAGAGAAGTGAAAGAGAATATAACAACAACACTCTTATCTATAAATGCAATAGTTAACTTTGACCTTTCTGCCTGATGATAATTAGTAAATGGGGATAAAAAAATCATCATGTGATATTGACAGACAGATGCAGCTTCTGTTCTGCATGAAGCAATGGGTTACATCAAATTCTTACAAGATCAGATTCAAGTCCTTTGCTCTCCTTACCTGATCAACTATTCTCTTGTCAGTCTCTTTCTTTCTCTCTATTATTATATAATTATAATGATGTTTCTGACTAGCCGGTGACATTTGGTCAGGACGGTGGTGTTGTTACCGGAGATGTTAGGACGGGGAAGAAAGTGAGAGACTTGAGAAGCAGAGGATTATGTCTAGTACCTCTTTCATCCACCGTACACGTGGAAAGTTCCAACGGTGCTGATTTCTGGTCACCTGCTACTATGGGTCACACTACGTCATCCTCTCAATGAATCAAGGATTATTATTATTAAATTACTATCCTAGGCAGTTTTTTTTTAAAGGTCACCGGTGATATAGCCTTTTTTCTTTGATGAAGAACTACTAAAATGTCTTTTACGAAGATTCACCCTTTTTTGTTTTTTTTTTTTGGGTGATATGAAAAAGGTAAAAAAAATGTCGAAATCTTGAATGTTTATAACATTAGACATTTATATTCCAAAGTGTCGTTGACTAAAATATATTTTCAAAGTGTTGTCAGCTCAATATTTTTTGATGGCTCGATCACGTTGAGGAGAGTGTAACTGAGAGGCTAAGATTGATTTAAATGTCTGTCACAAACCTAGATATTGTGTAGTAATGCTAGATTGATTTAACAGTCTGTCACACACCTAGATATTATACCACTCACTTGATTTAGACGTGCTAAACTTTTTTATTTTATTTTATTCATATTTTCACAAACCAATACTATTATTCAAAACATAGAACATAAATATAATCCAAACTTAAAAGATTAAAAAGATTGAAAACGGGATGAAACTTTTTACTTGTGTTATTTTTGACCAGATTTAGAGGGTATTATTGCAAGTCAAAAAAACTTATTGCCATTAACTAATCTCTCAACTTCGGCGGACTTCCTGGAAATTTCTACAATCTAGTTGTAGTCCGAGTGAATTTTGCAATGTATGAACAGCCATTTGTTACAAAGTAAGAAAGCTTACGTCTTTGTTTTGTGTGTTGGTGACTGCATTTCAAAAAAAGGTATTGCTGTTCTTGCAGCAGCTGGTACAAAAACAGCTGCTTTTAATTAATCCTGGGTCGCTGCTAATCAGAATCTCTTAGAGATATTTCTAAAGACTTTAGAAGTCGAGTTCAGTTTATCATCTATGTGGTTTTGGTAGTTCTCGTACACAAGAGGAAGACAATGACAGAGAAGAATACCTGCGAGATAAAACAGAGACGCATGGTTGCAAACAGATGACTTATATGGACTGCGAGATTATATGTAACACACCAAAAAAAGGTAGACGCTCACCAATGTAGACAAGAGTTAGGCCTGAGCGTTCGTGTCGGATTTTTGGATTTCGATTCTATTTTATAACAGTTCATACGTCTTATTTTAGTAAATTTACAAGTATGGTTCAGGGTCGGATATAAAAACATCGATTTTGGATCGATTTTGGATCGATTTTGTATCACATCCTATAATCCATAAAATAATCATATATCGTTCGGATTCGGATTATATTGGATCGTTTCGGATATACCCAAAGTAAAAAATTAAAAATTAAAAAACAAAACATAAAATATATATACTTATTTATATATAATTGAGTATTTAAGGTACTTATTTTTATTTTAAATACTAATTGTTAGATATCATATAAAAATAAATATGAAATTTGTTATTTGAAGTATATATTTATTTTCACATATTCATTTTCATATATTTATATTACACATTAATTTGGACATTCATATCGGTTTATTCAGATATATTTTTCGGATTTTTGGGTTTTTCGGGTTATTAGTTCGGGTTACGGATTTATGCCCAGCCCTAACAAGAGTGATGCAGGTGATTAAGGTCCCTACATAGGATACAGCCCACCTGGCAAATGATACCTATCTCACAGCGAAAACCAACAAGAATGATTGTACTATAAACATGCAGATTATGAAAGAAACACCATATAGTTTTGTTAAAGTCATGAGAGAGAAGAACAAGATTAGACTATAACCTGAAGGAGACTAATGGAATTTCTAGAAACGGTGGTATCACTTGCAATTGATAGAACATGAATGATTGATCAAAATTCGAAAGTCATCAGCAGCCTTGAACAAAAATTCCTCAGGGATAATCCAATATTGAGAACTGGTGGTAGAGGTCTGAAACAAAACCATCAGTAGTGTACATTTAGATACTCAAAACCAGAAAGTCTCTTTCCAATGTGAAACATCAACTTACAATAAGATGAGTCAACAAACTAGCAGCTAATGCATTCTAACTATTAACAAAGGTTTCATCTTCCTTCTTTTGTTTGCGTAGCAAAGAGCAGAGATATTACTTACGGTTGAGTAGTGAAGCCCATAAGAAGAGGATCACACCAAGAAGAAGCAGAACATTGGAGACGAAAGACAATAGACTGCAACCAGCTCTCTCGAACAGAAACCAAAACCCAATAGATGAGACTAAGGACAATTACTGCACCACTCTGGTTTCTCCATAGCAGAAAATCAAGGATCAAATAGTTTTCCTGCAAAGTTATTTAAGATTATAAATTATCGACAAGTATTTGAATATAATATATATATATATATATATATATATAAATTATCGAAAAAGTATTAGTATCTTTTTAACACAAAAAACTCTATATTTTACTTAAAAGATTAGAGGAGGTTGGTATACTCTCTTCAAAGTTAGCCACTAGAAAAGGACATTCTTGTTGTTCTTCTTCAATGATCATTGATTAGTTGGAGACAAACTTTTCTAAAACTATGGAGGTTTGATCAAACTAGACACGAAGATTTCATAGCCTATATTAAACTCACACATGTAGCCATGACAAGATTTGGTTACCAGCGAATGAAATGTATCTCGTTTCTCTTTCTTTTTTTTCTGTTTGGATCACTAAGTATTGGGATACATTATGTTATATTCTATATAGTCTCGTTTGTTTACGGTGAGAGCCGACGTTGGCATTGTACTTATACTTGAACATTGACCTTCTAATGAAATCAATCACTTACAATATTTATATTTACATGGTACGGAGCAGATATCCTAAATATCTGATTTTCTATTTATTCCTAACCTAAAAGAAACATATCATAGCATAAACGTATGTTGCAAAATCTGGAAAAGAAGGAAGAGTCAGTTTGTGGCTCGCCTTACGTGTTATACTGTTTTGATAATCTTGGAGCTGTGATTACCTATGTTTTGTTGAATTGCGAGAACTATAATGAATGGTCATTAGAGATATTGAATGTACTCTAAGCCAAAAGAAAACTGGGTTTCAAAGGTACTTTGAATAAACCTAATGAGAATAGTGTGGACTTGGAGAATTGGCTGACGGTTAGTTCGATGTTGGTGATGGATCCGAGTTTCCATACAACCATAAGTGCGGTCGGCAGTAACTTATATAACAGACGAACACCAGTTTTGGGAAGACCTTAAACAACGTTTCTCCGTAGTAGACAGTCCACGTCCACCAATTGAAAGCGGAACTTGCTTCTTGCAGACAAGAAGGACGTTTGGGATTACTTCTAGCAGACAAGAAGGACGTTTGGGATTACTTCTAGCAAACTTTCTGCTTTATGGAAAGATTTGCGGGTTTATCAGCATGTGCATGTGTGCTCCTGTGGAATAGTCACGGATATGGCCAAAGAAATGGAACAAGAAAAGATTCATGAGTTTGTTATGGGACTAGATGAATTATGTTGTGGAAGTATGTGTAACATCCCGAGTTGTGATATGTGGAAAGGTTTAGGAGAATTGATTTGGCTACCTATGTCACCAAAGTTGACTTACCTTTTCCGTCACACATCCGTTTAGAACTCTAGAGTTAAGCGTGCTTGGGCTGGAGTAGTGAAAGGATGCGTGACCTATCGGGAAGTGATTCGCGATACCATGTGAGTGAGGCCAAAACACGGGAAAATGTCGGGTGGTGATTGCAGGGTCAGTAAACAATGATTTCGAGCCTTGGAAAAATTAACGCACCGACCGTCGGACAGGGGTGGGGCCCACGAGCTCGATAGAGGGATGGGTGACTCACCGGTAGGGGCGGTTGGGGCGTTACAGTATGTGCACCAATGTTATTGGTCTTGGTCCTTTGCCGTCACTTGGTAAAATTTATAATATGATGATGATAGAAGAACAAATACTTGCTGCTACACGAGTTCGTGAAAACAAAATGATGAGGTTGGTTTTGCAGCTAGACAGAGTTTGTCGTCTTCTCGTCGGGAAGAAACTTCACACAAAACTGATGCTCAAAACAGAGTGGAGAACTCGATTATGAGATATTGTGCCTTATGTTCCCATTGTGGACCAGGTCTAGAGAAATGGGATCATTGGCAGCTAGTTGGTTTCCTTGAGTGTTAAAGCGAGCGTAGCGGAGTCATGTACAGAGAAGTGTCTCCATAGGCAGAGGAGGTCGGGCTTCCATCGGCCAAGGACGTGGTCAAGCTAACAATGCTCATGCAACCAGTTCCAACTTCTCCTCTTTCCCGAATTTCACTCATAATCAGCTGAGAAAAGGCTAACGTTGCAGCTTCTAATAAGCTTTCTGGTATGAAAAATCTTGTTGATGTGATACTCGATACTGGCACTTCCCATTGCATGACGGGTGATCGTGCCCTATTGACTGATATCAAGATCATATCACCTTGTTCTGTCGCTCTGGCCGATGAAAATATGACTTTTGTGGTCATATGGATCGTTTTCATTATATGAAAAACTTAAGCTGCATAAAGTCTTATATGTACTGGATTTGAATTGCACTGTAATTTTGGTTGTAAGACTTTTAAAGCAAACCAACTGGTTGGCTATGTTTACTGACACCATTTGTCTGATACATATCATTTTTTAGACTATGATTGGAACCGGTGAAGAGCGTGAATGTGTGTATTATTGATATCATCTCAGCAAAGAGTCATCGAGCTGCTAGTGGTGCAAACCAAGTTCTGTGGCATCGATGGTTGGCACATCCATCTTTTTCTGTGCTTTCAGATTTTTCATTTATGTCTTTTAATTAAGTTGGTTCCAGTGTTTGTGACACTTGTTTCAAATCCAAGAAAACTCGTGAGATTTTTTATGAAAGTTCAAATACAACAACCGAGTGTTTCCAACTTGTGCATGTTGATGTTTGGGGTTCATATAAAATTCAAGGCATGTGGCGCAAGACAAGGAAGAGGAATGACTCGGGGTTCTGTGGTTTTCTTTTGCCAGGAAATGACCTTTTAGTACAAGCTTACAAGGACCTCGGATTCTCAGTCACAAGGGACAAGCTTTGGTGAATCAGCAGGAGAGTAGTACATGAAAGATATGTTTTGCATGACAATGTTCAAGTCCAAAAGGGACACAATAGTTAGGAACCTCAAAAACATAAAGAATAAAGGTTTGTAACACAAAAGATGAAACAATTGTCACAAGTTTCGACTCTAGATTTCAACAAGTTAAAGCTTAGCTGCATATGAGCAGGCAACGGAGCATCAAATTTGAGGCTATTGAGATCCAAGTTATCATAATCTGAAGAAACCTGCAATTTCTCAAGGAGCTGAACAACGTTTGGCAGACCGATTTGCTCTGAATGGAGATGAAGGTGTGGCTGTTTTGAAGATACATCTCCACCTTCAAGATCCAGGTCAAATGGGGACGATGATAATGGCTTGGTCAGGGTGTTTCCGGAAGAGACAAATGGTTCCCGGGCTTTATGAGCTTGCCAACCATATTTATAGTCCCCATCGGTGTTCCTAGAACCTCTGCGCAGTGTACACGAAGCTGTTGCAAATCGAAAATAAAACAGTTGTAAGCATATTGTTTTAAGAGAGCAGAAACAGAGATAAAGTTGAAACAGAAACTGAAAATTTATAAGACCTGATGTTCTCTGCCAGTTAAAGGACGAAGCTCCAGTCATGAATATCCTACAAATCAATAATGAGATAAGAAGTCATGGCCAAATAACTTGAACTTTTAAGTTAATAAAAAAATAAAAACGAAGTCAATTTGTGACACTAACCAAGTGGTGAAGATTCAGTCACTCGGTATTCAGTTACAGCATGCTGAGTAGAAATGAGTGCTCCATTGTCATTAACTGTGATACGATCAGTTTTTCCATCATCCACAACAACCTACTCAGACAATTACACATGTGTTTTAGCTTAGAATATGACTCAGTACAGCAACGGATTAAATGTATAAAAAACAAATCACCTTATAGATCGAACCAAAGTGGACAAAACTCAGATGGGTTGTTCTAGCTAACACAGAATGCAAACTGATCTTTCTGAGTGGAGCTGAAATCTGTCCCCTTTGACGTCTTGAACATCCGATCACAGGTGCCAGATATTTAACTTGCAAGGATTTTATGTTATTTTTGACATGAGAGACATAAAAGAAAGTCACTTGAAGAGGTTCTACAAGCAGGCAAGCTTCTGAGTTAGAGATCAGAGGATTTACATATGCGGATGCAACAGATGTATTCTCGCAGAAAATAGAATGAAGAAGTGTTGCAGCCGTTTGTGTTCTTCCCAACACCAAAAGTCCACTACAGTCTCTGCCAAGTCTATGAACCTAAGGGCATGATTATCTCTTGAACCCCATATTGGGATTCTTATTTTTTTTTCTCTTTTTAAGAAAAAAAAAATAGAAACGGACCATTCGCGGGTCATCACATGTCAGTGGAACCCGTGAACAATACAAAAACTGGTTCTTGTTTAGAAGATTTTGGAACCTTTGTTTTATGTTTTTGTGGGCCCTATCCCCATAAGTCAAGCAAGTGGCAGCCAATTCATCAATACTGGTTTTGACCCCAGTCCCTCCCTGTCTAAGAGCAATAGCCCATCAGTTTTCACAAGCTCCAAGAACAAGATCCATCAGAAAACATATATGACTTACTTGAACAGCCATACCATGAGGTTTATTCAAAACAATAATAGCTGCATCCTGGAAAATCAACTCACAGGTTAGATCCATCAGTATATATAACATCTCTGGAAAAGAAAGAAAAAGAAGAACCAAGTTGTATAGAGATTTCAAAACCTTGTATAACACCAAACTGCACTGCACTTCACTACAAGGAAACTTATCTTTCTTAGCAGGTGGTCTCAGTGCATCATAGTCTACCAATAAAGGAAGGTAAATTCTATCTCCTAGATTCAAGGACTCCTTAGCTATCTCATACTTCTTCTATCAGAGATGCTCCGTAGTAAGCCATAGACGGCTACAATAAAGATACGAAGACTGATTCTGTTAGTAAGAGAACTGAGTGAGCAATAAAGAAGGAGTTTGACTCAATATCAAACGGAATATAAGTTGACTACGGAGTAGAAAGCAAGACACAAACACGATTTTATTAATCGATTTGGTAAAACAGAGAATAAGAAAGAAGCATGAAGTAAGCTATGTCCCAAATCGATAAAACACAACAAAAGTCGCCATGCGAAGAACTCATCCGACAAACGGAAAAGAGAGATTCGCCGAGCGAAAGTATTTACAAGCCAAAACAAAACAAGGAGATTGGTGACCGGCGGCAAAGCCACCAGCTACTGAAAACCATCACTTTTTTTGGAGCTGTTGAGAGAAGTTAGAGGAACATAATAGAGTATTAAAAGATGTTTAATTAATGATATTTTATACTTTATAATTAATTAATAATTTATATTGTAATAATATCTTTATAAAAAAAGTAATTTAATAGTTATACATTTACCTAAACATATTAATAAATTTTAAAACAGAGGGGTTATATATATTATGCATCAGATCTTTGGAGTTCACTTGGTACAAACAAATCTATGCATAAGAGCATTTCTATTGGAAGATACATGATAATACAGAGGAATACCATAAGATACATTTAAAAAAGTTTTTATCACCAAAATAATATTTAAAATAAATGATCAAAATAGATTTTAATAAGGGGTGTAAATTTTTTTTTGTATCCCTTGAATTAACTAATTTAGACTTAATGTTTAGAGTTATGGATGGAGTTTTGGAGATATGACTTAAAATTAAAAAAAATATTATATAAAAAAAAATATATTTTGATCATTTTCTTAGATCTAGTTTTGTGATAAAAAAAATTTCAAAAGATCTATTTGAGAGATTTATCCTAAAATAGATCTAAGTGATCATAAAAAAAAATAAGAGAGAGAAATAGAAAAATATCTCAAAATAGATTTTTAGATACTTTTGAAAACTCCTTTTGCCATGTGTTGGCATGTGAATGTTTTAAATTTGTTTTAGATAATAAATTTTAACCAATTAATTAATTAATGTTAAAGTATTAATATTATGAAGTTTCGATATCAAGTTGATAAACTTTATTGATAAAGATGCTCTAGGATTATTTCCAGTGGAAGATATTTAATAGATATCTAAGTGGTTATAAAAAGGGCAAAAAGATTAAATAAATAGGTGAGAGAATAGAAAAATATTTCAAAATAGATTTTTAGATATTTTTTGAAAGCTTCTTTTTGCTACGTGTTGGCATGTGAATGTTTTAAACTTGTTTTAGGTAATAAATTTTAATCAATCAATTAAATGATATTAAAATATTAATATTATGAAGTATAGATATCATGTTGAGAAATTTTATTAATACCTCGCATTTTGTCAAAAATGATATTGAGTCTTGATCTATTCAAAAGGCACTTCTTCTCGGTGACCTGAAATTGTATTTGCTGCATCCTTCTTGTTGTACTTCTTCAAGAGTTCAAGTTGCCTTTCGCTTGTTCTACGTTCATTGAGTCATCCCGGGTCCACTATACGTAAGACGGGTAATTTTGTTCAAATTAAAAACCGGCCGGTTCACTTTTACCGGTTCAACTGCAGGACGTGTTTTTCCTTTTTTTCAAGTAAACCAGGCCGGATAATTCGTTTTTATAATTAAAAAAACAACAACAAAGAATTATGACTTAAAAAAAAATAAAGAGTTTGGTTTAGGGTACATGGTGAGATACAAAAACCCTAAATAAGAGTTCAAAGCCACCTCCATTTTCTTTCTCGAGAGATCACAATGACGAAGATATCGGACCTTCCAGAGGATTTGGTCGAAGAGATACTCGGTCGAGTCCCAGCCATATCTCTCAAGCGCTTACGATCTTCTTGCAAACAATGGAACCGTTTGTTCAACGATAAGGAATTCGCAGGAAAGCACCTCCACAAAGCACCTAAACAGTCATTTTTTTTCACGGTGACAAAGGACTTCTACATTTATTTGTTGAATATCAATCAACGTGGAATCAGATCTACACAATTTAAAGGTGAGCTTAGCCCAATCAACGGCAAGTTTATTATAATATCTGAAGTTTTTCACTGCGACGGCTTATTGTTATGCACCTTTAATAACAAGACTAGACTCATGCTTTGGAACCCGTTTACTGGTCAGACCAGCTGGGTAATCCAACCATTTAGTACATGCCACACATATGCCCTTGGATCCTACCAAAAAAGTAGCTACAAAATCTTGAGCTATAAGGATGATAGTGTACATGAATTCGCAATATACGAGGTTAACTCTAATTCATGGAGGATTCTTGATGTGATTCAGGACTTCCGGTTACTGTATATTGGAACATACGCGTCTTTGAAGGGAAAGACTTATTGGTTTGGTTCGGATAGTAAAGATGAACAACTCGATATGTTCTTAGCCAGTTTCGATTATACAACAGAGAGGTTTGGACGGTTGAGTCTACCTAGTAACTGTCCTTTAGATTGTTTTCGAAATGCGGCTCTATCAGTTGTTAATGAAGAGAAGCTTGCAGTGTTACTACTACGCAAAAACACATGGGAGAAAGAGATATGGGTGAGTAATAAGATTGATGGGGCTAAAGAGGTGACGTGGAGAAAGTTCTTAACAGTGGATTACCCCGAACGTGATATTTGGATTTCTATTAGTCGTTTTTTGGTCGATGAGGAGAAGAAAGTCGCCCTATGTTGTGAGACATGTGTACTCGACCGCTATACCACAATGATGGAAAAGTTAATATACATTGCTGGGGAGGATCATAAAGTCGAACTAATGGCTTCTGGAGAAGATAGATTTGGATCATTTTGGCCAATTGTTCTTGATTATGTTCCAAGTTTGGTTCAAATCCCTTCAACTGGTCTGGTTGCCAATGAAAAAAATAGAGGTGACTAGGTAATTAATAAGCTATACATGCAATCTTTTTTTGTTTTTTCTTAATTTATCTTCGTCATGTCCTTTGGATTCTTTGAGCTAATATATCATTAACAAGTGGTCATGTCCTTTACAAAATTATTGAATTTTATATTTCATTAATAAGATGTTTCAAGTGCCATATGTACTCTCATATAGAGAGGGGAAGCTAATAACTGATGTTGTCTTTTAGAATGGTAACATATAAGAAGTATGTCACTTTCAACCCTCATGCCTTGCCCCAACCAACGTAAACTTATAAGTGTTGGATTCATCTATAATGAGTCACCATGTGCGTGTGGATATTAGGATATATTGTTCACCATAAGGCATTAATCTAACCCTTAAAAGCTGAGAAAAGATATGCAAATAGCAAGTTTGGTAATAGTTACTTCTAACATCTTCCTTCTAAATCATTACACTAAGCAGTCTTCCAGTAATCAAGTCTTTTAGTTATGTTCGCTGTAAAAGACCTGATTACTTCTAACATCTTCCTTCTCAATCATTACTCTGAGCTAGCTCTGAAAAGAGGTGTGCTAGTTACTTGACAAGACCTAGTAAGCGTATTCAATCATCCAATTTCGATCTTAAAATCTCAAATTCAATAAGATTCATTTAGTTTAGAACACCGGTACATGAATTCCATATTGGCAATGGCTTTGTGTGATTTAATAAACCAAGTCTTCAAAGAGAAACAATCGCTGAAATCTATTGCTCTATACTCAGACCAACGCGGGCCACTAACTCATTATCTTTTCACTTTTCTCCTCTTAATTATAAGAAACCAAAGGACCATTTCAGATTATCAGGCATTCAGCACATATATTTAGATATGTTCGAGATGGTCAGTCAAGTTAATATAATAAGAGAAAAACAAAAATTCCCAAAAAGTTACAAAAAGATTATTCCCGTGTAACATGTATTTCATAGTAGTAACACGCTTTGCTTTGAGTATTTCATCAGACCTTTTCACTTGGTACAAGACAAGTACACTACAATAAAGAGGCCTTTGTACCGACGAGAAGTGGCTTTTGTCAAAATGATATTAGTCTTGATCTATTCAAAAGCCACTTCTCGTTGACCTGCAGCTGTTGTTTTTCTTTTTTTTTTTGCTGCCTCCTTCTTGTTGCACTGGTTCAAGAGGTCGAGTTGCCTTGGACTTGTTGTACAGTCATTGAGTCAACCCGGTCCTTCTACATGCCTCCATAGCACGTAAGGTGACAATTTTATTTAAACTGAAAACTAGCCTGTTCACCTCTTCTCTTTTTCTAGGCCACCGGGTTAGAGCGAGTTTTCTCAAGTGTAACCGGTTCAAGTGCATAGCGAGTTTTTTTTTTTAATTTCATGAAAACCGAACAGGTAAGCTTTTTTTTTTAATGATAAAAACAAAGAATCATGACTCAAATAGAGTTTGGTTCAGGTACATTAAAAAGTGTGAGATACGAAAACCCTAGATAAGCGTTCAAAGCCACCGCCACTTTCTTTCTTGAGAGATCACAATGCCTACGATGTCAGACCTTCCAGGAGATTTGGTCGAAGAATACTATGTCGAGTTCCAGCCACATCTCTCAAACGATTACGATCCTCTTGCAAACGTTGGAACCGTTTATTCAACGATAAGGAATTCACAAGAAAGCACTTCCACAGAGCACCAAAACAGTCTTTTGTTTTCACGGTAACAGAGGAATACAAAATCTGTTTAATGAGCCTCAATCTCCATGGAACCCCATCTTTAGAGTTTAAAGGTGAGTGTAGCCTACTCGATTACTCAAATCAAGTCAGAAAAGTCTTTCCTTGCGAGGGCTTATTGTTATGTACCTTTTATAACCAGACTAGAATCATGCTTTGGAACCCGTGTACGGTAAAACCAGGTGGATCCATCCAGTTAATAAAAGTAGTTTGTATGCTCTCGGATCCTACCAAGAAAGTAGCTACAAAATATTGAGCTGTAGAGATTCTAATGTACAGGAATTTGCAATATACGAGGTTAACTACTCTAATTCATGGAGGATTCTTGATGTGATTCCGGACTTCAACTTATTGTATATCGGTACATACGTGTCTTTGAAGGGAAAGACTTATTGGTTTGCTTCGGATATTAAAGATGAACAACTCGACATGTTCTTAGTCAGTTTTGATTATACAACAGAGAGGTTTGGACGCTTGTGTCTACCTAGTAACTGTCCTTTAGGTTGTTTTCGAGATGCGGCTCTATCTCTTGTTAGTGAAGAGAAGCTTGCAGTGTTACTACTACGCAAAAACACATGGGAGAAAGAGATATGGGTGAGTAATAAGATTGATGGGACAAAAGAGGTGACGTGGAGAAAGTTCTTAACAGTGGATTACCCCAAACGTGATATTTGGATTTCTATGAGTAGGTTTTTGGTCGACGAGGAGAAGAAACTCGCCCTATGTTGTGAAACATGTGTATTCGACCACAATACCACGATGAAAAGGTTATTATACGTTGCTGGGGAAGATAACATAGTCAAACTAATGGAATATGGAGAATATAGATTCGGAACAATATTTCTTCATTATGTTCCAAGTCTGGTTCAAATTCCTGGAAGCGTGGCAAAAGAGAAAAATAGAGGTGATTGGGTACTTTAAGCTACATGCAATCTTATTTTTGTTGTTTTTCTTAGTTTATCTTGGTCATGTCCTTTGGATTTCTTTGAGCTAGTATATCATCAACAAGTGGTCATGTTTTCTAAAAGTTGACGAGCTTTTATATTTCTTTTAGATGTGGTATTTTATCAGGATGTTTGAACTGCCATTTATACTCTCTTAGACCATCAACAATGCTTGAATAAATTCAACACTCTTTTTTTTCTTTTTTTTAACACTCCACATCATCTTTTGTTTCTTCCACCTAATTATTCAACACTCACTTTATTTTTAACCTATAAATAGTTTTGTTTAATAAATTCAACACTTTATTCCACTATTTAGTTCATAATTTTACATTTTATTATTTAATAACTATATATTAATAATTTTGATTGTAACTAATTTAACTAATTAAAACGACATAGTTTTTAATAATTTTTATTTATATTCTTAACTAATTTTTAATAAATAATACTAAAATTAATATTATTCAAATTTAACATCCTACTCTAATTAACACAAAAATAATAATTTAATTTTATTATATGTCCAAATGAAATAAACAAATCTTTATTTATAGAGCATAAAACTTATGAATTTTGATATAATTTTTTTAAATATATATATATATTATCTGATATAGAATAATTGATCTTGAAAACTAAGATAAAATAAGAACTATGAAATTTAAACAACCAATAATATAGTGACATGTGACCAATTTAATCATTCTATTTTTAAACAAAAAATAAATCAGCTTTGATTGTTATTTTTATGTGGCTTATATTGATCAAAATGATTTTGTGGGTCCCATGTTTGGCTCTTTCAATGAATCCAATTTTTTTTTACTTTTTCAATAAACTCAATGCACCTATTCAACATCATTCACTTGCCCATTGTGGATAGTTTATGGTATCTCCAATGGTTGACTTCATTTCTTGTTTTAAAAATTTACTTTATTCAAAATGAAGCAATTTTTTTTCAATGATTTGCTTTATTTCTTTCTTGTAAAAGGAATATTCTATCTCTACTTTATCATTAATTATTATGAACACTTTATAGTTTTTCATATTTACTAATTGTACTCTACAATTTTTTTTAATAATAATTCAACCCAATTGTTATAAATACAACATTATCATATAATAAACTTATTACACATAACATAAATGAAGAACAATAAAACTAGATTTTATAAAGAAGCACCAATCGTTTATCTTTTCCAAAAATGTAGAACAATAAAACTAGATGTTATCAATCATGTATTTCACTTTTATATTAATTATATAATCTTATCTTTCATTTCATATATGTTTTTTAATATTTACTATTATAAATTAATTAAATTAATATAATAAAGAAATATTACAAATTAATTAAGTTATATTAATTATTACAGTTTATTTTATCAAAAAATAAGAATAAGTAAGAGATCAATTTATAATTTAGAAAGTTCAGCTTAAAAAAATAAAGCAATGAACAATATTGTTTCAAATTTGAAGCAACATTGTTCATTGTTTCATTTTGAAGCAAGAAATGAAGCACCATTGGAGCAAAAGTTACTTCAAAATGAACCAAAAAATGGAAAATGAGCATCATTTGAGATGGTCTTAGAGAGAGAGGGGTAGCTAATAACTGATGTTGTCACCTTCAGAAAAATAACATATAGGAGATGTATGTCCATTTCAACCTTCATGCCTTACCTTACCCCAAACAACATAATCTTAATTATAAGTGCTGGATTCATCTATTTAAGGAGTCAACGTGTGAATATCTTGTTCATCATAAGGCATTTATCTTACCCTTGAAAGCGGTAAATAACAAGTTTAGTTGTTTAATTAGGTATTTCCCACATCTTTCTTCTAAATTATTACTATGAGCAGTTTTCCCAGCGTCATATCTCCCCTTAGATTTGACTTCAAATTAGTTTTTTTTTCCAATAGATTATTTATTGGAAAAGACCTTGTTGGTAAGTAGAAGAATAATTTATATGATCCCTGGAAAAGATCTCATAAACTAGATATAATCTCTAAAAAAACTTTCTAATTAGGGTTTCCCAATCCCAATTTTAAGGGTAGGCACGGAGAGGGTATCCAAAAAACTTTCGATTCGATCTGTTTCGCTCCGCACGGATAATAAATTTTTGATTCGATTCGATCTGTAATTTTTGAATGGAACTAGTGAGGTGACTTGGAGAAAGTTCTTAACAGTGGATCTTACCCCAAACGTGATATTTAGATTTCTATTAGTCGTTTTTGGGTCTATGAGAGGAACAAACTAGGGATGTCAAATGGTCGGGCTAGGTTCATCTAGACGTGTCTAGATGGGCATCTTTTTTTTCTGGACGGTTTTGGTCGACGCCCAAATAAACCATTTTCAAATAGGACTATACCCAAATAGGACCATGACCAATTGGGCTGTTCATAGGACCCAAAAGTATATTTAGTGTAAATAACCTATTTTTATTGTAAAAGATGTAAATATTCTAAATTTCATATATAATTCACACTTAAACTTTATTTTTTTTCTAATTTACGTTTCAGCGAGAAATTTTGATTTTTCGGTTTCGGTTGAAAATAGTTTTTTTCTTGTTTTGACGAGAAAACTAAATTTTGTGGTTTTGAAAGAAATACATGATTTTGCGGTTTAGGAAAGAAATTTTGATTTTGAGATTTTGATGATAAAATTTGATTTTCAGTTTCGGAAAAAAGTGTGACTTTATGGTTTGGTGGGAAAATATGATTTTTCGGTTTTTGCAGGAAAACATAATTTTATGGTTTCAGCAAAAAGTGCGATTTTACTATTTTGGCGGAAAAACACAATTTTCATTTTTGGCGGGAAAACGTGATTTACGGTTTTTACATGAAAATATTATTTTGCGGTTTTGGCGGGAAAACACGATTTTTTTGGCTTTGGCAGAAAAACATGATTTTGCCATTTGGCAGAAAAACACGATTTTACGGGTTTTGCAGAAAAACGTGAATTTGTGGTTTTGACAGGAAACACACAATTTTCGGTTTTGGCAGGACAATGTGATATTGTGGTTTTGATGGAAAACATGATTCGGCCGGAAGATTCAATTTTGTAGGAAATGCAATTTTGCGGTTTAACAGGAAAATGCAATCTCACGATTTTGGTAGGAAACCACAATTTTGTGGTTTTGGCGAAAACTTGATTTTGTGATTTTGGTAAGACAAAGTGAAATTGTAATTTTGTCCAATTTCTTAAACCTAAACATTTTAGCTATTTGGACCGCTAAAGTCCATACGGTCTAGTCCGGTCTAGTCCGGTTTTGTCCATGTGTGCAATTGGACTTCACCTATTTAGACCGATTTAAATTTGATATATTCATATTAGCCCATAACAATTTGGACACGGATGTCCATGGACAACCCGCCCATTTAACATCTCTGGAACAAAGTCACCCTATGTTTTAAGAAATGTGTATCGACCGTTTTACCACGATGAAGAAGTTAGTATACACTGTTGGGGAGGATCATAAAGTCAAACTAATGGCTTCCGGAGAAATTACATCTGGATCATTTTGGCCAAATGTTCTTGATTATGTTCCTTAAGTTTGGTTCAAATCCCTCCAAGTGGTTTCAAAAGAAAAAAAAATAGAGGTGATTAGGTAATTAAGCTATATATACAATCCTATTTTGTTCTTCTTAATTTATCTTAGTCAAGTCCTTTGAATTTTTTGAGCTAATATATCGTTAACAAGTGGTCATGTCCATTGAAATGTTAATGAATTTTATAAGATGTGGTATTTATCAGATGTTTCAACTGTACTCTCGTATAGAGAGGGGAAGCTAGTAATCTCCTTCAGAACGGTCACATAGGGGATGTATGTTACTTTCAACCCTTATGCCTTACCCCAAACAACATAAACATCTAAGTGTTGGATTCATCTATAATGAGTCAGCGTGTACCGTGTGGATATATTGATCATTTGATAAGGCATTAATATTACCCTTAAAATCTGAGATAAGAGATGCAAATAGCAAGTTTGGTAATACAATCTTCCTTCTGAATCATTACTCTAAGCAGTCTTCCAGTAATTAGGTCTTTCACAGTGATCATATATTCCATTAGATTCTGCTTTAGGCAGATATTATACATATGCATATGAGCCTCTCTAAAGTAATTTGCAAAAGGTGAACACAATTTAATTAACTTGAGAAGAACTTTTCTTCTAGTAAGAATGAGAAAACAATCAAAACATAAGAAAGAGGAGCAAGTGAAACAAATCATCTATCAAATCTTCGATTTAGATATCTTTGATGCTGTTTGCGCTAGTCCATATTTAGCTTTACGTTGAGGGCATACCAAATAATTTATAGCAAGCCCTAGCTAAGTAGAGGTGTGCTAGTTACTTGACACGACCAAGTTATGCAACGTTTGGAAATCTAAACTCGAAATCACAAATAACACTCCACTTAAAAGCAGATTATCTGCAA
Organism: Moricandia arvensis; assembly: GCA_905132765.1. NCBI lineage: Eukaryota > Viridiplantae > Streptophyta > Magnoliopsida > Brassicales > Brassicaceae > Moricandia > Moricandia arvensis. The sequence continues at coordinate 41,327 of CAJHQP010003187.1, read as the reverse complement.
AAGATTAATCACAATACCCTGTTTAAATCAACATTGTAATTAAGAATTTCACACAAAATGCATTGCATGCAATCTTTGAAAAAAGGCCATGGAGACTGATGAGGAACAAAACTGGTTCCAAAGACGTACGTAGATTGCGACTGGAGACAGCTGCTGAGTGCTGAGCAAGATCATAGCAATTAAAATTGACTCGAAAAAAATAACCAAGACGGTCAACATGCAAAAAACAAAAGTCCGATTAAGTGGCATAGATCTGTACAATAGAAAGTATACCTTATAATATAGGTTTCGTTTGGGTTCTATTGTAAGTATTGGTTCGACTAAACGTATGTTAAATCCATAGTTCGGTCTGTGACGTAACGTTGTAAAGATGTAAAAGGATCGGAGAATTTTGTATTAATAATCAGGAATAAACAAGTTCAGTCAATTACAAAAACTACAAATGCTCATCTATACAATTGTCTAAACAAGTATTTCTCTTAATTTTGGTCTCCGGTCGTTTGGGACAAGCTCGTCTAGTGCCCGAGGTCGTCTAAGACTTTGGTGGTGATTGAATAGGCGATGTTCTCCGTTTTTGAACGTTTTGTACGTTTATGACTGTCTTCTTAATGAATCTGATAGCCTCTATTTATAGTAAAATACTTTTGTCTTCTAGAGAAATCATTATTTGTTGCTTATCAGGACATGTCTGATTTTGGACGTAGCTCTTTATGAGCTCGTGTTAAGCCAATCTCCAACAATAGCCCCCTCACAATTCGTCAAGCGTCGATTCTTGGTGAATTCTTCTAGAATCTATGCCTGATTTTGGACGTAGCTCTTTATGAGCTCGTGTTAAGCCAATCTCCAACAATAGCCCCCCACAATTCGTCAAGCGTCGGTTCTTGGTGAATTCTTCTAGAATCTTCCGTATAAAAAATCAGGTCTGGTTTAATTTGTTGTTTTCTGAAAATCTTAAGTTTCCCACACCTTCTCTCCTCTATATAAGAAGAGGTAATAATTTTTTTTAGTTTCTTCCTTATCTCTTTGTTGTGTGACTCTATTATTCTCTCTTTTTCTTTTCTTTGGCCGACATCATTTTTTTAAAAAGGGTCTCGTTTGGTGAGTTGTGGGTCCAGCAAGGGTGGATTGGAAGTTGAACAAGGGTATGAGGTCGTCGCTTTGTAGGTTGAGGTCGTCGGGTCGAGGTCGGCTTGGGGTGCGGGATGAGATCGGCTTGGGGTCGTCTTGTTCAAGGATTTGGGTCATCGTGTTCACGGGTTGGGGCCGTCTTGGGGTCGTTTTGTTTGTGAGGTCGGGGTCGTCGTGTTTACGGGTTGGAGCTTGAGTGAGGGCCGAGCTGTGTGCGGGTGAAGCTTGAGTGAGGGTCAAGCTGTGAGCGGATGGATCTCGAGTGGGGGCCGAACTATGAGTGAGTTGAGGTCGGCTTGTTTGGCGGGGGTTGAGGTCGTCTTGTTTTGAGGGTTGTGCGTTTTTCTCAGAGGTTTAGGTCGTCTTATTCGGAGGTTGGGTCGTGTTGCTCGGAGGTTGAGGTCGTCATGTCGAGTTGAGGTAGTCTTGGAGCATGGGCGAGGTTCAAGCGACCGAGTTGCGAGCGGATCCAAGACCTTCGATAGTAGGGCCGAGGTCGTCTTGGATCAGGGCCGAGGTGGTACGGTCGAGATGGCTATTCTCACTCCCTACGAATCTCCATCGAGTATTGGGTCCATCCTTGAGAGAAGGAGCGTCGTCCTATGGGTCATTGATGCTGTTGTCGGAGGTGGCGACGAGCACATAGGAGTTATGGGAGCACAGACCTTTGATATCTTGGGGATCGTCATTTCTGGTCTTAACCAGCAAGGGAGAAGATTTGGTCATAGTTTGTTAATGGTGGTCCTGAAGCCGTTGAAAGTGGTCTCAAGCTCGTCAAGCTTGGTTTGTAGCTCGTCGATGCTAGCTTCGGGGTCGTCGGAGGTTGTATCGAGATCATCTATTTTGGCTCATGGTTTGGAGGTTGAAATTTCCGGTGTTGATGGTGCTGTAGTAGATGGAGCTATCAACCAAAGGGAGAGTCCTGTGAGGAAGGAGTTTGGTGATAATCGGCTGATTTTGTTTGTGATCATTTGTTGTATATGATGGTTGTATTTTTATATTGCTTGAAGAAATATATAATTTTCTTATAAAACTAACTAAGTTTCATGAGAGGTTGCCTATGTGCTCCACAGGCGGGGATTAAGCCGATCGTAGTTCACCTTTACGAGAAAAGTAAATGCTTAAACTTAAAGGGGCGGATGCTCTTGGGATGTTATTCTTGGTATAACAGGAGTGCACCAGTCTTCTTGATTGGTTTGTCTTCCTTAGTAATAGTACCGCTTGAGATTCATGGAGTTCCATGATATTGAGATCTTTTCTCCGCTCATCTCGGTGAGCTCAAAGACACGTGGCTTGACGACTTTAGAGATCAAGTATGGTTCTTCCCAGTTCGCACCGAGCTTGCATGCCCTCCTATTCGCGGGTGTTTTCGGAAACTTTGTGAAGAACGAGGTTGCAATCTTCCATTGACTTTCTTGTTGTAGTACTCGGCGGCCAAGTGCTGGTAGTTTTCAATGCGGAGGAGAGCTTGATCCTTTTTTTCCTCAACTTGGTCTAGATGGTCAATGATCATTGCGTTGTTGAGCTCTTAGTCCTCGGTCAATGTTAACTAGCGAAGACTCGGGATGCTGACTTCAGCAGGCGATATGACCTCCATTTCGTGGGATAGAGAGAAATGAGTTATGTTCGTTGATCGTCGTGGTGTCGTACGGTGTGTCTAGAGAATGTCGTCGACTTCGTCAGCCCAAACTCCTTTCGTTTCCTCTAGACGCTTTTTGATACCATGGAGGATTTTTTTTTTGTTGCCTCAGTTTTCCCATTTCCTTGAGTGTACCTTGGTGTGGATTTACTTAGCAAAATCTTTCAGAGTGCACAGAAGTTTTCGAAGGTTGCGAAGATAAACTGAAAACTATTATCGATGACGATTTCGTATGAAAAACCGTGGCGATTAATGATGTTTTCTAGACAAATTTTTGGATGTTAGGGACGCATATGGTTGCATATGACTCGATCTTGACCCATTTAAAAATATAATTAGTCATAATAAAAATTTAGCGTTACTGCTTGGATAGTGACAATGGATCTACAATGTCCATTGCCCATTTCATGGATGGATATGACTTTGTGGTGATTGTGAAAAGACTTTGCTGGAAAGTTGTTCATCGAGAAGTGTAATTTAATCCGAGAATGAACGGAAACCCGTACTAAACTCATCTCCAACTACGTATAATTTCTATTTCAATCTTAAAATCTCAAATTCAATAATATTCATTTGGTTAAGAATACCGCATTGTATATTGCAGGGCACATGAAACTATATATTTAGACTTAAATTAGACATGTAGTCGGTGCCTCCTTGAAACGAAAAGTCGAAAGAATGCATGCATATGCAAGTGAATTACAGATAAAGTTTCATTAGTTGGAAACGAAATATTGATAGTATTAATTTTGACGATATGTTAACGCTAACAGAGAAAACATTATTTCTATTTTTTCTTCGAGAGAAGACAAAGTACAAAAATGAAAACATAGAAGTTTCAAAAAAAAAATGAAAACATAGCTGTAAAGGTGTTGTCGTGGCTTAACTTTATCACTGTTGTTTTCATCATGTGACCTCCCACACCTAAGTCAAAGGTTGTCCTCTCTAATGTCCTTTGTCTCTTTACGAATATAAGCTAATAAACGTTTCATCTTAATAAAATTATTTGCAGGGATAAAACCAACAATATATTTGTTTTTGTAAAAGTGGTATAGGTTTAATTAATTGACAACAGATAAATTTGATATAAACTTTTCCATTAGCAAATATTCCTTCCGTTTTATTTTACTTGTCGTTCTAGGTTTTTACACATATATTAAAAAAACATTTATTTTTACATATTTTCTAAATAAAAAATCATTACTTATAAATCTAACCACATTTCAACCAATCAAAAATAGAATAGTATATAAAATTAATAAATTTTGCATTAAAATTATAAAATGACATTTATTTTGAAACAAAAAATTTACTCTACAATGATATCTAATCTGAAACGGAAGGAGTAATTGTTACTATATTTTTAATTTAATTAAAAAGTATCTAAATTTCAGCAAAAATGTGATACCACACAAAAGTAGCATGCGGATCACTTCATAGTTACGTGATTCCCCATAAACTTGCATGTAGCGATACGTATAGTTAACATGTATCTCATTTATAATACCCATTAATGTATTACTTAGAATTGCATAAAGTGGAATCAATTCTCTTTCTAACCATTTGATAGATAATCATATACTCAAATTACTGCATCGCTTGCCTAGTTTAATATGTGGGATTTGACGGTTGACGCTGACATTGTACATACCCCGTAATATGATTTTTTTTATGAGGGATTCTTAACTTTTTTTAAGAAATGTTTTCTTAATTTTTAACTAAAAAAACTTAAGAACCATCTCTTAAATAAGAGACATACGGTCATGTTTATCTCCGATCTCTTATGATGAGATTCTTAACTTAATTTGACTCTTTTTTTAGAATTTTTTTCATTAAGAGACGGTTCTTAGGTTTTCTTAACTAAAAGACGGTTCTTATGCTTTCTTAGTTAAAAGCTAAGAAACTGTTTTTTAGAAAAGTTAAGAAAACTCTGTTAAGAGACCTCCAATAAATATACCCTAAAAGTCATTTTTTAACCAAAAAAATATTAAAAAAAAAAATCAGTTAAAAACCCCAACTTAAGAGACTAAGTATAAACATGGTCTTAGTAAAATTGAATAGGTATTTCATGTAAACATTATTTGAGCATATAGCTGTGTTCTTTTTTTTTTTTTTTTTGAATACAAGGCTGTGTTCCAAACATTGGCAGGCTTCTTTGAATTTTATGTATTAAGATTTAAGATCATTTATATTTTCTATTTTTTGGATACTTTGTTTTTAAACAATATAGTATTTGTAACAGAAACATATTGATGATATTTAATTAAACTGATTAATAAAAATGTTATTAGTGATGCGATCTTATAGTTTCTAATTTTCTAACAAACCCTTTTCCTAAATCCTTAGTTGTGAATTAAATTAGTGATCATATATACAGTGCATAATAGTTGATATTTTCTAAAAATATGATTACTTTTCCTCCGCTTACCAATATAACTATGGAAACAAAAAAGTTCAAAAACAAATTTATGCTAATTATTTTCTTTTTTGAAATCCACCTTCGTTGGCTTGACTTTTTTTAGAAATCCACCTTCGTTGGCTTGACTTTTTTAGAAATCTTCAACTTAATCTCAATTATATTGTGAAAGTTTTTAACATCGTTTTTTTGACAAAGGGCTTTCTTAAGTTTTTAACATACCCATTCACATTTAGCAACCTTTTACCATTAATAAAAAATTGAAGCACGTATATAGAGAATATAATTTTGTTTGCGTTCTGTATAAAGGTGTTAATATTCGTTAAGTAGCGTAGCTATCCTAAAAGGTAAGCATCTATACTCCATAGTTATAGGAACCCTTACTGAAAATATTAAATAGACATCAACTTGGTATTTAAAAAACCCAACATTTCTATCTATATAAACGAAACGACATCACTTGAACCACACCATCATTCACAATTTCATATTATCAAACCATTAAATTCTAACGCACACAACTAGTGAAAAAGAATCACCTTTGTTTTAATCTTAGTTTGGCAATGGATCTAGCCAAACACACAACACTCCAAATGTTGGGATGCATACTCCTTGCATCACTCGTACTAACTATGGCTCAACCCCCTGGCTTGACTAAGCCAAGCCATGCAACTTGTAAGATCAAGAAGTTCAAACATTGTTACAACTTGGAACATGTTTGTCCCAAGTTCTGCCCTGACACATGTCATGTCGAATGTGCTTCTTGCAAGCCCATATGTGGTCCTGCTTCCCCCGGCGATGATGGCGGATACACTCCTCCTGCTCCGGTTCCACCTGTTTCACCACCACCTTCTGTGCCAAGCCCTACTCCGCCAGTTTCGCCACCACCTCCAGTCACCCCTACTCCTTATCCCACTCCCACTCCTATGCCTCCAGCACCTGTTCCACCTGTTTCACCACCTCCTCCGGCTCCTGTTCCGCCAGTTTCACCACCACCTCCTACTCCCACACCAGCTGTGCCAAGTCCTACTCCACCAGTTTCACCACCACCTCCTTCTCCCACACCGGCTGTGCCAAGTCCAACCCCACCCTCTTCACCACCACCTCCTACTCCCACACCAGTTTTGCCAAGTCCAACTCCACCCTCTTCGCCACCACCTCCTACTCCCACACCAGCTGTGCCGAGTCCAACCCCACCTTCTTCACCACCACCTCCCACTCCCACACCAGCTGTGCCAAGTCCAACTCCACCCTCTTCACCACCACCTCCTACTCCTACTCCAGCTGTGCCAAGTCCTACTCCACCATCTTCACCACCACCTCCTTCTCCTACACCAACTGTGCCAACCCCTCCTAATGTTACTCCAACTCCTCCAACACCGGCTGTACCAAGTCCTCCTGACGTCACTCCCACTCCTCCTACCCCATCCGTTCCAAGCCCTGATACTCCCACCGCACCACTCCCTCCATATTCCCCACCCGCGACCCCTACTCCGTCCGTTCCAAGTCCCACTCCCACACCTCCATCGTCCCCAACCCCTCCTGGATCTACTCCCACGACTCCAACGCCTTCTGTCCCTGTTCCAAGTGCTCCAAACTCTCCTCCTTACGTTCCCCCATCCTCTCCTACTCCAACCCCACCATCGGACGGGGAGGCAGGAGCAGGAGTCAGAAGGGCGAGGTGTAAGAAGAAGGGCTCCCCTTGTTACGGAATTGAATACAGTTGCCCCGCCGCTTGTCCCCGTTCTTGTGAAGTCGATTGCGTCACTTGCAAGCCTCTTTGCAGTATGTCCTCCACATCCTCCTTAATTAATTATACTCCCTTATAAATTAGTCACGTACTTAATACATGCTACATGATGATACCTTGTGATATATACAGATTGTGACAAGCCAGGATCCGTTTGCCAGGACCCACGTTTCATCGGAGGAGACGGTCTCACCTTTTACTTCCACGGCAAGAAAGACTCCAACTTCTGCCTCATCTCCGATCCTAACCTTCACATCAACGCACATTTCATCGGTAAGCGTAGGCCTGGTATGGCACGTGACTTCACATGGGTGCAATCCATTGCTATCCTCTTTGGCACTCACCGTTTCTACGTTGGAGCTCTCAAAACCGCCACGTGGGACGATTCAGTTGACCGTATCTCCACCTCTTTCGACGGAAACGTTATCTCGCTTCCTCAGCTAGATGGTGCCACGTGGACTTCTTCCCCAGATGTATACCCTCAGGTCTCGGTCAAACGAGTCAACAGTGACACTAACAATATTGAGGTACGCCCTAAAACATTACTTTAGCAACAAGTCACTTAAACTTAAAAGAAAGAATATATATATATATATATATATATATATTTTAGCAACAAGTCACTTAAACTTAAAAGAAAGAATATATATATATATATATATATATATCTTACCTAGGAAAACAATTTTGTTTATTGTTTCAAATATATTTATGTGAATAATTGCTAATTTTGGTTGAATATTTGCAAATAACAAACTAAACTAAAAAAAGTTTAGATATTTTCTAATTTGAATTTCTGTTAGTAAACATTAATAACTTGGTGTATATATATATACTTTTATTCAGGTTGAAGTAGAGGGCTTGCTTAAGATCACAGCAAGAGTGGTGTCAATAACGATGGAAGATTCAAGAATTCATGGGTACGATGTAAAGGAAGATGATTGTCTAGCTCATCTCGACTTAGGGTTCAAGTTCCAAGACCTCAGCGACAATGTCGAGGGAGTTTTAGGACAGACTTATAGGCCTAACTATGTTAGCCGAGTCAAGATCGGAGTCCACATGCCTGTTATGGGTGGTGACAGAGAGTTCCAGACCACCGGACTTTTTGCACCTGACTGCTCTGCCGCAAGTTTCACCGGTAACGGAGGCATAAACGGTGGCCAGAGCAAAATGGAGCTCCCTGAGATGAGTTGTGCCAGTGGCGTAGGTGGCAAGGGAGTGGTCTGCAAGAGATAGACGTTTCTTTGCTTTAAATTTTATTACTACTTACTACCACTATATAATATGCTAAATGGTAACTATAAATCTATAATATTATAACAAGAACATTGTGACACGGTTTTCTTTTTTTCTGTAATAATAATATCATTGAGAAAGCTTTCCTTAAGGAAACATGTAATGATATAAATGTAATTTAATTATTCTTGAATTGAATGAAATGTGAATTTATATTAATCTTTTCCTTTTGTGCTTTAGTAACCAAATGATTTGAGAAAATTGTAAAATACGATCATGTAATTGTTAACAAACCATAAAATTTGTGAAACAAAATTGGTATCTCCTTATTCATGTCAGCGGAGCCAAACTTTCTGCAGTTTGATAAATTAGAAAGAGAAATGAACTAGATGGACCGTAGATAGAAACCTAAAGCATAATATACTAAGCAATATAGTTGCTTCAATTAGGCTATGCGTTAGCTTATCAGCCTTATCTTATTACATTAATCTTCTGCAATACTAAATGCATTTTTAACAAAGTATAGACAGTAAACAATATTAATATAGTAAAACACACCAGAAGGTAACATATCTCTTAGATCATGTGATTTAAAAAAAAAATTCTACTAGCAAGACATTTTTAAATTTTCAAAAAAAAAACACTATTTTTCTGCTTTAATTTTTTTTGTTAATATTGTTACACACCCACATAGTGTGCTACCACGTAAACGTAGCATGCGGATCGCTGATTCGCTTCACAATGAAGTGATTCTCTCAGAAAGATGGAAAGATACGTATCAATTTATTTCTTCCATAAATATGGTTTATGGAAGCAGGAAGGCTTCTACTGTTTTTAGTTCCAACTAAATAACTTTTTAAACTATAAGTCTAAAGCAAGTAAACAGACAACCTTAATTTGTCTATATTAAGGATTATTTTAACATATCAAATTAGGCAAGGATGGATACCGAACTGACAACCGATAACCTTTCACGTTCAGGCGAGTATTTAGATTTTATGCATTCTCGCGTTTATTTGCATAGATCATATTCTAATCCTTATGCATTATTTTTTTTATTCAAAAAAGGTTAAATTCAAATTTATTAAAGACATAGACCTAATCCCCGGATAGAAGATGCAACTCACAGATAGACTCTTTTTCGGGTATTCAAATAGGTTGAAAGCAACGGTCCATATCCGCGTGGTCACATGTGGAGCTAATAATTTCGCACTAGAGGAAAATCGATCTCTAGATCTACATGGCGATTCCTCCTCTAGTGGAACCACTAAACCATCACGATGTAGTTAAATTATTTGTAAAGTGATTTTGACACATGTCTTCTCTACAAACACGTTTACTAAATAAATATGATATGACATACTAAAATATGACATGATATATAGTTAAATGTGACTTGCATTACTATAATTAGTGTTGATTTATCATTTTAGTAATTTATTTAGAGTATGGTAGTAAAATATACATTATCATTAAAATACATATATTCAAATAAGACACTAAATAGTATAATAATATTTTCAAATTTTTGAAATATTATTTATTTTTATTTTTATAATTATATAATTTTACTATCAAATTTTTTTAAAATTTTTTTACCATTTTTTTAAATTATAATTTTTAATTGTAATATTATTAGTTTCTTTTATATATCTACAAATTTTAGAATCACTACAAGTTGATTAATATTTATCCAAAACAAATAGATAACAACTTATCTAAGATTATAATTTAAAAATATATACATATCTATTTTTAATAAAATTTAAAATAAACAAATTATTTTATTTATCTAAATTTTATTTTAACTAAAGAAAAATTTATTTTAAAATATTGGTTAGAAATTAATAAAATTTAAAATAATAATAAAGTTTTTAAAAAATATATTTTTAAATTTAAAATTTTTATTGATGTACATTGTGTAGAAAAACATCTAATAGTTTTTAAATACGAGTGAGTATCAAAATACTTCAAATTCAATTCTAATTTATAACACATCATAAAACTTATAAATTAACCTTATATTGTTTAAATTTGGGTCTTGTTGGTTTATATATATCTAAAATAAAAAATATATTTCAAAACATAAAAATAAGGAAGTTAGTCCAACACACCAAGTCGATAAAATAACAACATAGTGTAAAATCAAAACAAACCTCATTTATAAACATATGCAATATTTTATAAATAGAGTGAACTTGTTATTCAAAGATACTTATTTATATGTAATCGAACATTTAAGTTATTTATTTAATTAAAAATTATTTTATATATTATATTAAAATAAAAATTAAATTGAGTATTTGGAATATTAATTATGTTTCAAATATTTATATTGACTATAAGTTTTGGATTGTTGGTTCAGGTTTGGTTAATAATATTTAGAGTTCCAATATATTTTGTAACACTTTACAAAATTTATTTGTGTATTTTACATTTCTGAATAGGTAACGAATTGAGCTTTTCGGTTGAAGTTATCTCTGATTTTGGACTTTATTCCCAGGCCTATATCAAATGATCCTCCAGGTTTTTTTTTTTTTGGTGGATATACCATGCATGGTTTTATTATTTCAAATAGTAGTGTCACAATACAAAATTAAAAACGGAAGGCAATGTGCTGCAATATGTTGAGAAGAAGAAAAAACATAATGTAAAAAACCAAAAAGGCCATATTCAACATAACAACAAGAAACCACAACACATTCAATGGATTCCATCATCTGACTGGTTTAACATTTCCCGTTTTTATGTACACAAACCTGCCTTCTTTTCGTCCAGTCATTCTTCAGTCGCTTTCGTAGTCGTCTTCATCTCCAAACGAAAACACAGATGCATCAGCCGCCATAACCTTGAACTCACTACCCTCTGAGCTTGATGCGTTGACCCCAGTAGGTTTCTCTGTCGCGTCAGCCTTGCTAACGGGCTGAGATGGTCCCTTGTTCCCAGAAATAGACACTTTCTCTGTCGCACGAGCTAGACTAGAGGTTTCATCTGCGCTGTGTTTGGCTTCTGGGGTTTGAGAAGATGCAGATGATGTGGGTTTGGTCGGGTTAGTCGACTCTGTTTCGTTATCAGAGAATACATCGTCCTTGTCAGGGTTCTCTGTTTCTTTATTAGGTCCAGGAGCCGGTGTGACACCCTCTACAGGGGAAGAGTTAGCTGCTGAAGTTTCTTCGGGTGCCTTGGATGCTGGTTCAGAACTAGGGTTTGCAGGGGTTGTTGATTCAATATCAGCAAGAACAACTTCTACCATAAATCCAGGCGAAGGTAGCTTCCTCTGTGTTGGAACAAAGGCCAAACACAATGGTAAATATCATTTCAAAACTGAAGAATTGATGGAAGAAGACACAAAGTCAAGCATTCAGTAATTATTACCTTATCAAACCCATCGAGCTCACTGGTTTTCAGAATCACTCTGTTTTCCATCATTGTCGTGTTCATCCAGCTGAGAAAAGAAACAGAAAAACTAATCCGTGAGACAGGTTGAAAAGCAAAGCTATATTGGTAATGGATTTGGATAACGAGGATATAGCTTCCCAACCAGTAAAAGTCTCCTTGATTGGCGTGAAAATGGATTTTAAAGTCCCCAGCTAACTCTGTTAGACCTGGCTCTCCGGGTAGGGCAAACACCATAACCCCTTTCTTTGGGGCACTGAACCAAAAGTCTTCAGGCTGCAAAACCATGAAAGTTTCACTAAACCATACAATGAAAATTCACAAAGACTAACAAAAAACACTTCATAGCAATAGACAGTGGCCTACCGATAGATCCTTGGTCCGAGGATGCTTTTTCGTGGTAAAGAGTACCCCTGCATATAAATTACAAGAAGATATCAACTTAGCATAATACGAGCTTTATAAGTTGTCACGAAACAATGATCGACCAACTCACCATTGTGATCTGAAATGGTGATGGATGGCCTAATCCAATAGGGACACCTATGGAGCCGGAACCCCCTAAGCATACACCTAAATAAAAGGAATTGTACTATGTCAATACACAACTGTATGCAACATTAAGGTATATGATAAAGCAGCTTACTTGCGGCCTGGTTGATTTTCCCCGTTGAAGTAGGTTAAAATTCGTTCAAAGTATTTCACATATCTCTATAAAATAATGATCAAGCAGACTCCCCAGTCAGCAGACGAGCAAATAACGCTTTTATGAGCGATTTAGTTATAAAAATTGCAAAACAAGACTTACAATTTGGCTAGGTAGCACAAGCCCTTTTCCATCCACACATCGTTTCTGATTGTAGAAGTCCATGCACTCTTCGGCAGTCGGAAAAAACTATACAAGAAAAATAAACATGATTAGTTCCCTGTGTTTTGACTTTGACTATGCTTAATACAATGTTGTGACAAATGTTTAACCTTCAGATACAATAGAAGACTACATATCATAAGCCCTGTCCTTGCCATTCCCGCCTTACAGTGAACAGCCACAACATTCTCTATGTCCTCTTTTAACCACGAATATGCACTTTGGCAAAATGAGGTAATCAAATGGATTGGTGGGCAATTATGATCATCAAATGGGAAACTGGCCACCTGGGCTCAAAATTATAGTGGAAAAAAATGTTTAGGGACATTAACCTGACAAAAGGAGGGCATAATCTAAATATAGCTATCAAGCTAGGAACAGATAACTGAGCCACTTTACATATACGTCCACCAGCCCAGGTAAATGATCAAATTATCAGAATCTTATAGAGAACCATTTTTTTATATCTAACTGTTTCATAAGCACCTAGGAGTTATAGTAACTTGAAATACTGCAGTGGTGATCTATGGAGCAAGTTTCCTTAATTTTGACTACGGCAGTATGACTCAAGGAAATCATCCGTTGGTCAAATGCAAGGAAAGGAGGAAGAAATAAGAACAGGTATAACATACCTTCCCTTCAAATAGTGATACATCATACAACCTCTCTGAACAAAGATTGTAAACCTTGTATTTTCCCTATAAAAAAAAATTCAAAAGAAAGCGATGTAAGTTACGTAACTAACACACTTACAAATTCTTAGAGACGGCTAGTATTGACATATTAACATCGAAATAGCAACTAGACTTTGCTAACGAATTGTTGTATTACCTTGTGTTGAGTTTCAAGAAAGTTGATAACTTCTTCCATCTGGTTGCGGTAGAAGCCCTGCATGAATGTTTAAAACAATTAATTGACAGATTAACATAAAACAAATAAGGCAGCAAAAGCTAAAACTAAAATAGAGCAGATCCAGGGGAAACGATTACAAGTTTACAATTTGACTCACCTCGACATATCCGAAAAAGCCAGAACTCATATCACCAGCAGGAAACCCCATTGCAATTATGTTCTCTGTTATGTACGTCAGATCCAAATCAAACCCTCCTTCCTAAACCACAAGCCGAGCAAAAAGAAACATCTAATTTCAGACAAGGAAGAAAGCTAGCATGGAAAAAACTTAATAGCATAAGATAGTTGCACCTGGTATCTTCTTTTGTTCTGAGATACAGCATGGCGAGCCTTAACCTGTACTGCCTTGACAGCATTCTTTGATGTATCTACCAAACCTTTAGTAATCGACCCAATGAAACCGGTTTGTGAAGTTCCTTCATTGGTCTCATCTGGTTGAGGAGACTTGGGAGACAAACGAAGCCCTAACCCACTAGTAAATTTAGCAAAGGCGGACTTTTCATTATTCTCGACATCAGAATCAGTTCTTGCGGAAGAAAATGGCTGAGGCACTTTCAAACTCTTGGCCCATGTTGAGATCCCAGAGGCAGATAGCTTTGAGGCTACCCCTTTAGGTGAATCATCGGTTCCAACTTGTACAGAAGCAGGAGGAGGGTGACCATCTGGTGTTCCAGTAGCAGGCAAGTTGGGTGAATCAGATGACATGTTTTCTTTCTAACTCGAATCCAAAATGTGAATTAATCAATGTTGCAAATCCTTTTTTCTGCAGGCATCATATTCAAAAATACACTTGAGTAAGATAATTTATAAATCTAACATAGTCTTCATCATCAAAATCAACCTAAAGTGTAGAGAGAGAGAAAAAAACTGATTTTGCTTAAATGTTGCAGATTATTTTCCCTAAATCATCACATCATTGTTCTAAGATACTTTTTTATAAAACTAACACAATAAATAGAAACTTCCACATCAAACGCAAGCTCCAATGAAAACAAGAAAATGTTTCAGACTGTTTGTTCTAAATCATCATATCCTTCTTCTAATTAAGCTGTTAACAAGACCATTGTAACGCCCAAGAAGATGCACATTTGACAAGTAAATCAAGAATCAGTGGCGATCACTACATGAAACTCATCAATGAGCGATTAACACATGCTAAGGAAGACCAAACCTATCGAATCCACAGAATCAAAAGTCAAGCGTTCGAAATCAGATTTTACAGAAGGGAATCATACGAGATTAACAGAGTCACGAGCAAATGGAAGACATTCAAAGTATAAAAACCTCATAGATCGCGAAGGAAACAAGCTCCGTGGATGAAGATCGGAAACGAACAGAGTAGAAATTTGACGGGGGCTAGGGCTCGAGGATTTCAGATCTTCGAGAGATCCATTGTGGCAAACACACAAGTAGTCACGTGCGAGTTGCGTTCGACGATTAATCACTGCCGTTAGATCCACACGCGTACGTTTAGATGGTACATCGAACGTTTCACGTGATGCCTTGACTTTATTTTCGTAGAACATAAAAATTAACAAAATATATATACACTATAATAAGTATTATTCTTGTAAATACATCCTGAGAAAGGACAAAAAAGAAAAAATTGGGTTTCAAGAAAACCAAGATCAAATGAAGAAGTCTCAAATGTTTTATTAGTGATAAGCTTTGTTGAATATAACTACAGACTACAGTGTTGTAAGGAAGGATTCAAGGATTGGGCTATAGGTTCCAATGGAAACACTGACATGTTGATGAATAACATCTTTCTTCAGTGACTTTTCATCGTCTCTACTAACATCTAGATTCACTGTATTGTTCATTTTAAAGCACAGCCATTAGGGAAGTTGTTTAGCTCTGATATAAGGAGTGGATAGGTTCAGCTTAGCTATTATTGTATCACCCATAAACCAACGGAGTCAAAATCTTATTATTAAAGGAAGATGAATAATGCTATGGAGCAAATATCAGATTGCTTCATAAACATTTACATCAACAGTTCTTGGACAGTTGGAATACAAAGCTCAACACTAAACAGTTCCTTTATTCGTTTTGGTCCCTCTTCAAACGCTGCTCACAAGCACGTTAGTAGCCTTAGTGGTCGCAGTCGCTGGGCCTCGGGTTAAAGCTTTTACACTGAACGGACTGTTTGCCTTCTGTCCAAATTTTCACAAACAAATCAGTCAAAAGTAGCAAAACAAAAACACAAGTGTTTTAATGCTTTAATCCTTAAGAAACTAACCACTCTACAAGTCCCATCCTTCAAATCGCAGACAGGGTATAACTGAGGGCAGCAGCTAGAGCCGTTCTCACAGCAAGTGGCTGACTCAAACGGACAACATCCCCAGCTATCACATTTTCCTTTATTCTCATCGACACAACAACAAGTGGACTTTTCTGGACAAGTGTAAGACTCGTCACAAACAACAGATGATTTGGTCGGGTAAGAAGCCAACATTGCCACACCACATTTCCCTGACGAATCATTGACGTTACGTTGGAGCTTAACGTATCCGCTCTCTCCCCAGTTCGATCCCCATGAGTTACGGATAATCCAATAGTCTTGACCTTCTGTTGAGGTTCCGTATCCCACGGCTAGGGCAGCATGGTCCAAAGCTGTTCCACATGTTCCTGTAAACACACCCTGAAGAAACAACATAACATATATAACATTTAATGCCAAGAAAACAAATCATACATGGAGGTTTTGTGTTAGTATGTTACTGATTTGTAAAGCTGGAATTCTCGTCCACCGGCTTCCATTGCAACACTAACTGGTTGATGAGCAAGCGCTTTCTTCAAAGACTTCTCATCGTTCCAAGGAACATCCTCATAACCATCGATTGTCACAACATTATTGTTCTTCTACAGGAATAAAACAGAGCATAACCCATGAGCCACTAGTTAAAACTCTTTGGTTTGATTTACGGATCTAAGACCAGAACCTTCTAGTTATTCAAAAAAGATAATATGATCAATAGTTTCTTACCTTGTCGGAGTTGCATGTGTTAACATCAGTGGCGGTGTAAGGGTAATCTTCATCTGTGTCAATACCACCATTGTCAATAATGAAAATAAAAGCCGCGTCCATGAGACCACCACCACATCCCTCATTGTAATTTTTGTCACAATCAATAAGTTCTTGTGCGGACAGAGATACTAACTCCCCTGTCTTGATCTGGTTTATTCCTTCAATAGCTCCAGTCGTCGAAAACGCCCAACTACTTCCTATTTTATCACCAACAAACCATTATTTTCACATATCAACACGAAACGTTAAACAACACAACCCGCAAGGCCGGATCTGAGCACAGCTGTATGAAATTTTATTAAAGATTATATACTGACAAGTTATTTTGGTGACAAAAACTTTTTTTTTAGATCGTGTCATAAAATCAGCAATCTAGAGTGATTTTGAAGTCATACCACATTCTCCTTGATCTCTGACCGGAGCAACGGCACCTTTGGCTCTCCAGTCAACTTCATCAGGTAAACTATCTCCAACCTTGTGTAGATACCTCTCTGACTTCACCGAAGGCCTATTAGTCCTCTCCATCTTCTTCCTCAAGTAAATGGCTCGAAACTCTTCGTTGGTTAGATCAGCGAACCGGGTCAACCCGAGTTCGTAACTCTGGTTCGGGACCGAGTTATGTTCTTGCACGAACCTCACGTTGTCCATGAAGATCTCGAACCGCTTATCCTTCTCTCCTAGACCATTATAGTTCTTGTGATTTTCTACAAGCCACCGCTCGAAGATATTCCGCTCCGCCAGGTTCTGATCAACCACTTTCGCCGTGACGCCGCATAGAGACGAGGAAAGTAGTAGCAGTGATAGGATCAGAGAGGGTAGAGTTGTAAATGTGAATGGAGTAGACATTTTCTTTTGTTATTTTTCAATGAGATTTGTGCAACTGTTTATATGGAATAATGGAAAGAAACTTTTTGTCTTCCAGAAATAAGTGGGCAGCGTGAGGGATGGATGTCTTCTTCGACTTGGTTCTGACTTTTTATATTATATTTTTATAAATAAAAATTCACATCACATGGGCATATTCACATCACATGGGCATTTTCATGTTCAGTTTCTCGGTTCTTCGACTTTTTGGTTTTAGATCCGTTCAGGTATTTAGAAAATTCGCTTTGTTCCGGTTGATTCTTTTGTTTCTCGGTTCGCTTCACTTAACAAATTTTGAAACAGATTAATATTCGAGATAATCGCGGATCCTTTCAGTTCTGGTTAGGTTAATTTGAATTAAAAAATAAAAAAAATCCAATTTTTGGATTAATATCAGATTTTGTTTTCTGATTTTTTTGATTAAAATTTGGATAATTTAGATAATTTTAAATATTTTGGATAAAAAATATTTTGATAATTCAATTTTTGGCTATTTATAAGTATATTAATTATAGAATGAATATTCATTTGGTTCTTAATTCGGTTTGATCCAGTTCGGTTTAAATTCTTCGATTCTAGGGATATAAGATTCGTTCAAGTAATTAATACGATACAAACCTAAACTGAATCTTGTTTTTCGGTTTGGTTCAGTTTGATTTTTCGGTTCCGAATAAATGTGCACAAACTTAGACATATACATAGTTTCAAGGAATTTTCTTCTTTTTTAAATATGGTTTAAAGAGAGTGGTTAATTCATAATATGATTCAAAATCCTTTCTTGTATATCTTGTTGAAAACTTGAGCTATATCATAAAAAATCTTTATTGTGGAAACAAAATTTAGATAAACGTTTTCTGATTGTTTATTTGATTTATTGTCCCATCTATGTTATATCAGAATTTAACATAGTTTGTTTCCATATTAATTAAATATAAAAATTTGATAATATTTCTGATAAACAATCCTGAAATTTTTGATAATATTTCTGATAGTAATAGTTGCTAATACTAGTACTACCATACTTATGTAAGATCATGAAAACTGAGATTATTTGGATGGTATCCTTATTTTATATCTCAATGGTCTCATGTTTTGCCTATCTAGTTAATACTTTATCAATTTCTTAATAAGTGCAGTGAAGTTCATCTAATTCTTTTAAATGAAACCCAGATCTTTTGGTGTTGAAGCATTAAGACCAAGTCTTCGTTACATATGTGAAGTTCATCTACATATTATACACACTACCTGCTCAATAATTTGTGGAAAAATAAAACTATTTAATGTTCTTCCCATGTTCTAATATAATATTATCAAATGCCATTTTAGAACCACGTGGATCATTTAATTTTGGATAAGTCAAACAAAAACGCATTAGCTTTGGATATGTTATTGTGTCTTTTGTTTAGCCATCAATAATATAATTTATTTATTTATGTCTGGAGGAAAATGTAAATCTCATCAAAGGCTCAAAGCTGAACTGTTCTTGTTGATGATGTACAAGTACAAGTAAAAAGAGAGAAGGTTAGTTGGATAAGATCACAGGCAACGTGATAAATGGCCGGACAACGTGCAACAAAATTATTTAACCAGCGTACCAACGTAATTATTTTATTTAGATAAACGATGAATCCTTTTATGTAATGATGATCATTGAATATGTAACCTAAAATGAATTCTAAAACCATTTATCATCTTCAAGTTGATCCCTTGTTTACAAGACATTAGAAATGATCATTTTGGGTGTTCGGATCAGGTACGAAAAGGGTAACTAGGAATGTTGCCAATGCCGATACCGCTCCACGAAAGAGACAGAAAGTGAGAGGAAAGTTTACATGTTACCAAAATCATCATAGTGTACCTACACATATCCACTCAGAGAAAGGTCTTTTCGTAATGGATGACCTTTGAAACCATAATATATTGATATACAGCGTAGATCCAGATGTTCGGGCTTCGCTTTTTTTCTATATAAGTGTCATTAGAACATAGGTCTAGTACTCCAACTGGATTAAGTACACTGTCAGTGTATTCTAGTCTTCAAGTTGTAGCTTGACATGGATTCATGACTTCCCAAGATTGTTGAACCGGCATAAGAAAAAGGAAGATAAGGACCATCTTTCAAGTATTTCGGGTTTTGTTACTGACAAGCTTTGTTGAATTTAACTACAGATTACAATGTTGTAAGGATTCAAGGCTTGGACTATATGTTTCAATGAAAACACAAACATTTTGATGAGTAATAGCTTTCTTCAAAGACTAGGAACACCTAGATTCATTGTATTGTTCATTTTAAGGCATAGCCATGAGAGAAGTTGTTTAGTTCTAATTTAAGGAGTAGAGAGCTTCAGCTTAATCAATCATCAACTACAAGCAAAAACATTGTTTTACTTCAATTGAGTCAACTTTTATTATTCAAGGAAGATGAGAATAATGCTATAGAGCAAATATTAGGTTGCTTCTTAAACAGTTACATCAAATCCACGATAACACTTAAAAGTTAACGCAGTGTAATCAAACTATGATCCAATCTGAACATTTGAAGTGTCTAAAGACAAAAATACTTAAATCTTGGACACTTGGAATACAAAGCTCAACACTAAACATTTCATTTATTCGTTTAGTCTCTCCTCAAGCGCTGCTCACAAGCACGTTAGTAGCCTTTGTGGTCACAGTCGCTTCGCCTCGGGTCAAAGCTTTTACACTTAACGGACTGTTTGCATTTTGTCCACTACACCAAACTTCAAAAACTAATCAGTCAAAGTAACAAAACAAAAACATGTCTTCTTTTAAAGCCAAAAGAGAGAAGAAGAACTAACCATTCTACAAGTACCAACCTTCAATCACATACATGGTATGACTGAGGGCAGCAGCTAGAGCCGTCCTCTCAGCAAGTAGCTGACTCAAGTGATTACTGCGTTTTACCACAGGCCAATTAACCTAATGTGCACGCTACCACAATCGAATGGTATATCGATGCAGCACTTTAGGATCGAATCCACAAGGAACTAGTGATCTATAACACTAAGAACACACAAACTTTTTAATCTAAGCAAATAGAAAGATAGATGATTGGTAACAAGCTAAGATCCTAGAAATATAAACAAGGTGATCTCAAGTTCAGTCAAGAAATAAATGCAAGAACGAAACTTTCAATCAAATGCTAAGGATGAATCCATGGGAAAGGATAATTGATATAAGGTGATCAAGGTTCCATCTAGGATGCTCAAACAAAACAATCAACAAGTTTATAGGTCTAGATCTCATTCAATAGATTAATTCACTCTCGTGATAATAATCCCTATGCTAATCATACATTAAGCATCAACTCTCGTTGGCCTAACACATTCAAGCATGCATAAATAACAAGTCTACTAACCATTTAACATTTCTAACATCAATTCTCATTGGCTAGACATGTAAAAGACAATATTAGGTTGGTCAAGCATTTCATCAAACACCTTTCGGGCGTGAAACAACTTATGATCTAGATTAGATTTCTCAACCTTAATCTAGCACTAAGATCACCTAATAAATCATAGAACAATATTAATCAAGCAAGAGACCTCCTAAATATCCACTTAATCACCCTAATCTACCTAACCCATGAATCACAAGATGACTACTCACTAATCTCCATAATAAACCTTAAACCCATATGAGATTCAAAGCTAATCATGTTAATGAGCAAGATAAACACAATATAAAATGAAGAACTTCCTTAGAATGATCAAAGATTCAAGCTTTTACAAAATGAAACAAAGTCTTCAGAGAAAAATCAGATCTCCTCAGGGTTTTTGGGGTACAAATATATATATAGAAGGCTAAAATCTGGTCCAATCGCGTTTTGGCTGCGGCCTGCGTATGCCGCGGCGTCACCCGTGGCGAATTCCTATCCATTTCGTCGACCAACGGCCGCGCCCTCCGTATGCCGGACAAGCCGCGGCGTTGCACTGCCCGACCTAGTCGTATGATGGCCGCGCCCTCCGTATGCCGCGGCGAAATGCCCGCGGTGCACTCCTCTTCCTGCCGCGACCTCCATATGCCGCGGCGTGCCCGTGGCGTTGCACTGCCAGCACCCCATTTTTCAGCATTGGTCCCTGCATTCTTGTTAACACTATACTTGACCCCAAACTTCCATATAATGCAGTTTAACCCTTGATTTTCGCCTTAAACTTCCAATTGTGCAATCTACCCCCTGTCAAATGCAATTATGCATGCAAATGCAATATAAAGATCTAAATGCAACCTAAAATGATAATAATAAACTAAAATATGAATCTAAAACTAATCAAAATTGAGAGATATCATCAAGCGGACAACATCCCCAGCTATAGCATTTGCTTTTGTACTCATATAGACAACAACAAGTGGACTTGGCTGGACAAGTGTAAGACTTGTCACAAACAACAGGTGAAGGCGGTGGCGGTTTTGGTGGGTTTGAACTAGATGATTTGTTGGGTAAGAAGCCATCATTGCCACACCACATTTCCCTGACAAATCTTTAATGTTACGTTGAAGCTTAACGTATCCGCTTTCTCCCTAGTTTGATCCCCACGAGTTACGGATAATCCAGTAGTCTTGACCTTCTGATGTTTCGTATCCCACGGCTACCACACGTTGGTCCAAAGCTGTTCCACCCTGTAAACACACCCTGAAGAAACAACATAACATATATAACTTTAGTGAAACTGTTGTTATCAAAACCAATCATACGTGAAGGTTAGTGTTAGTATATTACAGATTTGTAAAGCTGGAACTCTCGGCCACCGACTTCAATTGCAACACTTATTGGTTGATGAGCAAGAGCCTTCTTCAAAGACTTCTCATCGTTTTCAGGAACATCCTCATAACCATCGATGGTAACAACACGAGTGTTCTTCTGCATGAACAAAACAAAGTACAATCTATGAGCCTAATCAAAATTACTCCATTTATTTCATATTAAGTGTAGTTTTAGATTGTAAAAAAATTCATTACAAATGTCGGTTTTAAATTTTCTAGACAATTATTAAATGTTTTATCTTTACTTTTGGCTCATTAATTAATAAAATCAAATAAAATAATGTTGCAAAAACCTTAAACTATTTATAATGAAACGGAAGGAGTACAAAGCAAGCATACCCCTAGCCTAGTGTCTAAGAGCATGTCCATCTATTAGAACCCCAAAGGAGTTCTTAAATTTCTTTTTTCTGGTTTTCTGCTTTTTTAAAAAGAAAAAATTAAAGCAAACCAATCATTGGTCGCCACGTGTTAATGGGACCCACAAAACAGTGTAATAATCGGTTCTTAAAAAAGAAATTTTAAAGGTAGTTCTTAAGAAAAGTGATGGGACCCGCCACTATTTTTTGTTAAGAACTCCCTAAGAACCACCAATGGAGGTGCTCTAAAACTCTTCGACTTCTTAGTCTATGTTTAAAGGGTCATAGGTTTGATTTTGAGTTAAGTTTGACATAATATAGGCTCCTAAACAATAAATCGGCGAGAACCTCCTTATCATTATTAATAAATAAAAAATTAAAAAGCATTGTTATTATGATTAATTGTTTCTTTAATACCACTACCAGATATTCTAAGGCGGAATTCATAATCCTCCTAAATTCAAAATCACTCGATCATGTAACCTCTAAATTTTGTCTAGGCTGCTTTTCCAGTTAAGCTTACTACACTAGGTATGATCCAGCTGTTTACACCTTGTCAGAATTGCTTCTAGGGATATAACTAGATCTGTGTTGATTCTAAAAATACCGAAAACTAAGGTTTGTGAATACTGTTCACAGTGGTTTATAAGGGTTTTAAGGGTTTGAGAATATTCTTCTCAGTGCCACTTTAAGAAAATTCCTTTTAATAATCAATCAAAGGAATACAACTCTAGGCATAAGAAGTCTATTTATATGAAAATCAAAAAACCAATAAACTATTAGAAACCCTAAGATACTTTCCGATAATTAAGATAAATACCTAAATAAATAATAAAGTAGATAACATAATATATATCCAAATATTCTCTCTACACCATTATGTTATCATCAGTGGCAGTATAAGGATAATCTTCATCTGTGTCAATACCACCATTGTCGATAATGAATTGAAAAGCATAGTCCATGAGACCACCACCACATCCACCATTATAACTTGTGTCACAATCAACAAGTTCTTGCTCCGACAAAGATACTAACTCCCCTATCTTGATCTGGTTTATCCCTTCAACCGCTCCAATCGCAGAAAACCCCCAACAACTCTCTATTTATCACCAAAAATTTCTCATAACAATAAACATGAAACGCAACCGCAATTTCAAAAGAGAGAGACTTTGAAGTCATACCACAGTTGTGCTCTTGCACGAACCTCACGTTGGCCATGAAGATCTCAAACCGCTGATCCTCATCACCGAGAGCGATATAGTTCTTGTGATTCTCCACAAGCCACCACTCGAATATATTTCGTCCCATCAGGTTCTGCTCAACCATCTTCGCCCTGACACTGCAGAGGGACGGGGAAAGTAGTAACACCGAGAGGAACACGAGACATAGGGTTGTAAATGTGATTTGAGTAGACATTGTTTCGTTGTTTTGCTTCGATGAGATTTGTGCAACTGTTGGGCTTGAAGTATTTATAGGGAAATAAACTTTTGTCTTTGAGAGTATTGGAAAGCGAGAGGGTCGATGTGTTCTTCGTATTGGCTATGATGTGTCCTTAAGGTCACAGCACATGTGCAAAAGTAGATATTTTTCAAGAAATTTTGATTTATTAAAAATAATATGGTTAAAGACCGTGGATAATTCATAATTGATTCAACGAATATTTCTTGTATATATTGTTTAAACTTTAGCTATATAGTTAATTGTCAAAATAAAAATTTAGATAAACTTCTTCTGATAGTTTGTTCGATTTATTGTTACACTAGGTGGGTTGCCCGCACATGCGGGCATATACATTTTATAAAATTATTTATCTTTATATACATTATTAATTTAAAACTATAAAGAAATTATTATTATTATTATACTAAATTAATATTTTTACTTGATTAATATTTAGTTATGTTTTTTTGTTTTTGTAATTTTAATTTTTTATTAAAAGATTTCTTTTGGGATAACAACACAATATATTATATATATATATATCAGAATTATCTTTTATTTTAAATATTTTTTTAGATTTTGGATAATTCTTACTATTATTAATTTTAATCATTTATCTAATAAGAATAATTTAAATTCGTTTTTTATTTTTGAATAATTTTTATATTTATTTATTAAGGGGTATAAACGATATAAACCACTATAACTTTTAACGTGGGAGCTCCGTTGCGAAAAATCACTTCGCAATAATAGTATAGGATCTAGGTACTATATATATTTTATATCAAACTTTAACATACCATATTTTATATTAATTCAATATAAAATTTAATAATAATATTGAATAAAATCTTTTTATTACAATTATATATTTAATATTTACAGCATGGTTCTTAGTTTAAAACATAATTCTAACCTTTAACATGGTAATTTCTTTAGATTTTCATAATATTTTTTGGTAAGTATTAGATGTTAAGTTGTTTAGTTTTCAACTTAAAATCAATTAACGATAAATTTACTGCCGTAAATCATTTATATATTACTTAAGTTCTTTTATTATATTTAATAATATGAGATTTCTTACTTTTTGTTTCTAACATCTTTCTTTAAAATTATTATTTATAGTCATTTAATCTCGACATAATTCATCATATTTTATACGAAATAATGTTTTCTGACTATTTAAAGGAATTAGATTTTTTCTTGACCATCAATTAGTTGGATTATTAAACCACTTTTCAGGCGAGATTAGTGGATTAGAATGTAAATCATTTTGACATCATAGAGTGAATATAGTTTAAATACTTGAATATGTATTATCTTACTTTATGTATTTGAGCCCGTGACTACCATATTCGACTGAAGCTCGAGTCGTTTCATTCGTATTAAGAGCAAGCCAATTGATATATGGTTGGGTGTTTGTTGTTAGCGTCTCTTAGAGCATGATTAAAGAGATATCTTAGAGGGTTTTTAAGGGAGGGGGTGTATCAAAAGTTAAGACCCAAGTTATTAAAATCCTTAATTAAGATTTTAGAATCTATTTTGCTTGGGTTCTTGTAATGTTCAAAGGTTCCACTAATACATGGTTGTCCGCGTTGATTATCATTTTATTTTTTTATTTAAAAAAATAAAAAAAATAATAATGACCCCTAATGGGTATTAGGCTCTTAGCACAATTTTTGTTTTTGTATTTTTTTGTTCGAATAGATCCTCTGCTATAGTTTAATAATTATGGCAAAAACTTTAAGCTAGTTATATATTACTACCTGTATCTTATTAAACAATTTTTGAGGATTGTGAAGATTTCATTTACATATATTATATACTACATTACTTGCTCAATAATTTGGGGAAAATTAAAACAAATAATGTCCTTCCAAAGTTTTGTACTATATTATAAAAGAATCAAGGGCCATTTTGAACTACATGGATATTTAAGTTTTCGGGAGGTCAAAGAAAAAACGCACTGACTTTGGTTATGCTATTAATGTCTTTGTTTAACCATCATAATAATAATAATTATTATTTTGTCTCTAAGAAAATGTAACTGTTATAAGGTTGAACTGCTCTGTTTTTGTTGATGTTGTACATGAACAAATACAAATAAAAAACAGAGAAGGTTGGTTAGAATAGACAACGTGATAAATGGCGGACAACGTGCAACAATTTTATTTTCACTAGCGTACGATTTCATTAACCTAAAACCAATTAAGATAAACGATGACTCTTTATATAGTGGTCGTACCAATTAAAGGATCATCACTATTATTATTCACTAAACATGTAGTAATGTTATTTAAAAAGGAATTTTAAAATCATTTATCAGTTTCAAAATTGATAGCTTGTTTAGAGGACATTAAAAATGTAATTTTCTATCGTATGGACGTTTTTTTCTTATAATCAACGCTACTATACATGAGAGAGAGAAGGGGGTGTGGCTTTTAAAACCTTAGCTTAATCCATGAGCCCAATTGCAAGGATAAATACTTTTGACCTAATGTCATTAGCTCCTTTATGGCTTTACATATACTGGGCCAATACTTCTTTCTGATACTTCTCTTGGTTTTGTAAGTTCTAACTAAAATGACACTCAGAGCCATGTCCTTCAGATTTATTGGGCTAAAAATACTGTAGAAGAATTTTTCATATTTTTTTTACGATCTGAAAACCCGACAATTTATGTATAAAAGCTTTTTTAAAATTTAATCAAGCCTTGTCAAGGATTCAATCTTTTTGATTAAGCTTTGTCTAGGATCAGCCCTGGCCAGGAGGTATCCCACTACAAGAAAAGGGCGATATTACGAACGAACATTATCGTCGGAGTTTCGTCGGAATATGTATATAGACTTGTTTTGATTTCTTGTGTGTTTGTTCGTTTTATACATATTCATTATTAGTGTTTAATTGTAAGTCTAATACACCGTTAATTTTGGTAGTTATATCAACGGGACATCTCCAGAAAACATAAAGCTTTATCACAAATACCTTGTCAACCATGCAAGAAGTTTCTGGCAAACCCATCTCAAAGTCTATAGACATGTGAATAGATATTAAAGAATTAACGGCGAGATATCAAGTCCATCTAATAGTTCGTTTGCCTTTGGGCGTCCAAAGCACAGTGTTGTAGTATTGTTGATGAATTAAGGTTTTTTAATAAAGTGATCAAAACGTTTGATTGTGTTTGATCTCGAAGATCAGCTTGCACACAACAATTTATAAAAGAGTCCTTCCTTTTATTATGTTTAGAAAACTTATCTCAAAAACTAAACAAGTTGTGTATACTTCCTTATAGATTCATCACACACGATGATCTATTTATATAGGTACTAGAAATCCGTCTCTATCCTATTACATATTAATTTAGGAAAATCCTTTATCCTAATCCTAATAGTATTAGTTATCCAAAGTCTTTTATGAATAACTTGGGCCTCAAGTAACATTTGAAGCTTATCCAACATTCTCCCCTTTAAGCTTCAAATCTCCCTTTAGTGTATCTTGTACTCCAATCTTGTTCTTCATCTCGTTAAACTTTATCTTTGCTAAAGCTTTTGTCAAAATGTCTGCACATTGATCCTCTCCACGTACAAACTCCACTTCGATTTGATCATTTTCGACACACTCACGAATGAAATGATATCGTTTCTGAATGTGCTTACTTCGCCGGTGAAAGACTGGATTCTTGGCAAGTGCTATGGCTGATTTGTTGTCAACGTAAATTGTCGTCCTTTCATGATCGTTCCCTGTGATTTCACTTAGAAGGTCTTGGAGCCAGATGGCTTGTTTTGCAGCTTCTGTGGCTGCCATAAATTCAGCTTCGCAGGAAGATAAGGCCACCGTCTGTTGCTTCTGAGAACACCACGTGATTGGCGTGCCTCCGAAGTAAAAGATGTGTCCTGTAGTACTTTTCCCATCATCAGGATCAGTATTATGACTGCTGTCGCTGAACCCAATAAGCTTCTGTGTTCCACCTTTCTTGAATATTAAGCCATTGCCGATAGTTCCCTTTAGATACCTTAGAACTTGCTTCAAAGCGTTTCCATGTGATTCTCTTGGAGATTGCATATATCTGCTTAAGATTCCAACGGAGAAAGCCAAATCAGGTCTTGTATGTAAGAGATACCTGAGACAACCTATTCTCCTTCGGTATAAGGTTGCGTCGATCTCTGCTTCATCAAGAGCTTTCGATAACTTTAACCCAAACTCCATGGGTACTTGTGTTGAGTTGCAGGCGTCCATCCCTGCATCCTTTAAGATTCGGCTTGCATAAGCTTCTTGCTTGATCTCTATTCCTTTCGAGCTTTGCTTTGCTTCAATACCTAGATAATAGGTAAGCTTCCCAAGATCAGACATATCGAATTTGTTAGACATCCCTTCTTTGAACTCCATGATTGCCTTCAATGAATTTCCTGTTACAAAGAGGTCATCGACATAGATGGCAACGATGAGAAGTTTGTCTCCTTCCTTCTTTCGATATACTGAGCTTTCTTTCGAACACTTGATGAACTTCATGTTGATCAATATTTGATTAAGCTTTGTGTTCCAGGCTCTTGGAGCTTGCTTTAATCCGTATAAAGCTTTAGAAAGTTTGAAAACTTTATGTTCTTCTCCCTTCTTTTCAAACCCTTCAGGCTGAGATACGTATACTGCTTCAGTTAACTCACCATGTAAGAATGCCGTTTTGACATCGAGGTGGTGAATTTCCCATCCATTTATAGCAGCCATACCGATCAAGAGCCTTATTGTTTCTATTCGAGCAACAGGAGCGAATACTTCGTCGTAATCAACTCCATGTTCTTGTACGTAACCTTTTGCGACCAACCTGGCTTTATATTTGTTGATTGAACCGTCTGCATTTCTCTTGATCTTAAACACCCATTTAAGACCTATGATTTTAACTCCAACAGGTTTATCAACTAAAACCCAAGTTTTGTTTTTGTTGATCGAGTCAATCTCGTCCGTGCAAGCGTTTGTCCATTGAATGCAGTCCTTTGCTTCTTGATAATTGATTGGCTCGTCGTCAAGTGAAAGAAGAAGAATCTCACACTCCAAATCAGCTAATAGAATGTAATCTTCTAGGTGACTTGGACGTTTCACTTGTCGAGTTGATCTTCTAGGTTGTTGCGGTTCGAACTGTTCAACGTCAGAATCCGTGTTGAACATATCAGAGTCTGGTAACTGCGTTTCATTTTCTTCGGCAATGTCTTCTTGTTGCGTGCCGGCCAAGTAAGGACCATGTCCATTATTCATAACGTCTCCCCACGTCATTTTGAACATGCCTGATCCGTTTGTCTCATCTGTCTCAGCTCCCTTCCAGTTCCAGCATTCTTTCTCATTAAAGACTACATCACGACTTACAATTATCTTCTTTGAGGTTGGATTGTAAAGCCGGTAAGCCTTCGTTCCTGGTTCTATTCCGAGATGCACTAGCTTCATTGATCGATCATCAAGCTTCTTAAGTTGTCCTGAGTCAACTTTAGCGTGAGCAATGCATCCGAAAATTCTGAGATGAGCAATGCTTAGTTTCCTGTTTTTTAGACATCCGTATGGGGTTTGTTCCTTTAAAGCCCTTGTAGGAACACGATTGATTAAGTACGTGGCATGACGTACTGCTTCTCCCCACATATAATTTGGAACATGCATGGCTTTTAAGATACTTCTCGTCATCTCCATGAGTGTTCGGTTTCTTCTCTCTACAACACCATTCTGTTGCGGTGTATAAGGGGCCGTTAAGTGACGTCTGATTCCATTCTTGTCACAGTAATCTTGAAAATCTTTTGACGTGAACTCTCCACCTCTGTCTGTACGTAGTGTTTGAATCTCCTTGTTGACATCCTTCTCAACAAGACTTTTAAATGTCTTGAATCTCTCGAACGCATCACTTTTCTCCTTTAGCAATATTGACCACATATACCTTGTGTGATCATCTATTATGACAAAGATGTACTTGTTGTGTGATAGTGTTGCTGGTGAGATCGGTCCGCAGAGATCTGCGTGTAATAACTCTAGTGCTTGAGAGGCTCTGTAGTTCGTGGCTTTAGGAAAAGCTTGACGAGTTTGTTTTCCTACCAGACACGAGTCACACATCTGTTTTTCTCCTTCAATACTTGGTAAACCTAAAACCATATCACTCGACGCCATCTTCTTTATGGTTTTAAAACTGATGTGTCCGAGTCTTGCGTGCCACTTCCAAGGTTCTTCATTAAGTTTCGTAAATAGACAAGCTGGTTTGCCGATTTTTAGACTGATTTTGTACAGTCGATTAGGTGATCTCAGTACCTTTACGAGCAATCTTCCATTAGGGTCTGTTAGAGTCAAGTAGTCTTCCTTCATCCTTACTTCACAGCCCTGTTCTGTAGCTTGTCCGAGACTTAATATATTACTTCTTAACTCAGGAATGAAGTAGATATCAGTTAGAAGTTTCTGCTCCCCTGTTTTTGCTTCAAAAATAATTGATCCCTTTCGTTGATGCTGACACAAGATCCATCTCCGAACTTCACTTTTCCTTTTATTTTTTCGTTTAACTCCGAGAAATATGACTTCTCACCAGTCATATGATTACTTGCGCCATTATCCAGGTACCAAACTCCTTCTTCTTTCTTACTTGTTTCATAAGTTTTCGGCATGACCTTTTCTTCGTTTAGATAGACAGTCTCGTGTAAGTACAGAGCGACGTCGGCTACCTCTGTTTCTCCTTTGTTAAGTTCGTGATCATTATGTTTCTTTTCTGGACAAACAGAAGCAAAGTGTCCAGTTTTGTCACACTTGAAACATACGATCTGAGACATATCTTTCTTGTCTTTTTGCCTGTCTTGCGAGGTGTAACGGCCACGACCTCGTCCTCTTCCTCTGAAACCTCTTCCATGTCCACGACCTCTGCCTCTGTTTCTTGAATTATCGAACTTTTGTCGATTGTACGAGCCATCAGAGTTTGAAAATAACAAGTTTCCTTGCGGTTCATGTGTATCTTCATCGAGTATCCGTTCCTCGTATGCTTTGAGTCTCCCAACAATATCTTCATAGCTCGTCTTATTCAAATCGAGTACTTGTTCCAGTGAAGCTATAATCTGAATATACTTACTTCGAGGTAAGCTATTTAGAAACTTTTCACTAGTTTAGGTTCTTCAAGAGATTGCCCTAGAGAGGCTGATTTTGACGCCAACTCTGATATCTTTCCAGAGAAGGTATCGATGGTGTCTGAGTCTTTCATCTTTAAGCGCTCAAACTCATTCATTAAGGTCTGGAGTCGTGCTTCTTTTACACGTTCAGCACCGAGGTTTCTGTATTTTATGGCTTCCCATATCTCTTTTGGGGAGTTCTGTTCTCCAACCTGCAAAATAAGGTTCTCCGGAATTGACTGGAATAAGAGAGCAGTAGCGATATCTTGCTTCTCTTCATCGTTTGATCCAGGATCGATTGTCTCCCAAACCTTATGAACTCTTAAAAGAACTTTCATCCTCATCGCCCAAACCGTATAATTTGATGAGGAAAGCATCGGACAAACAACTGCGGATGGTACAGCATCTCTTGTCTTCGTCGGAGGCTTCGTATCACCCATAGTTTTCGTGTCTCAATCTTCTTAGTGCAAACCTGAGTGCTCTGATACCAAATAAAGTGATCAAAACGTTTGATTGTGTTTGATCTCGAAGATCAGCTTGCACACAACAATTTATAAAAGAGTCCTTCCTTTTATTATGTTTAGAAAACTTATCTCAAAAACTAAACAAGTTGTGTATACTTCCTTATAGATTCATCACACACGATGATCTATTTATATAGGTACTAGAAATCCGTCTCTATCCTATTACATATTAATTTAGGAAAATCCTTTATCCTAATCCTAATAGTATTAGTTATCCAAAGTCCTTTATGAATAACTTGGGCCTCAAGTAACATTTGAAGCTTATCCAACATTTAACTCATGTAAATGGATTAGTTGGAACGAAAAAATCGATTTCATCATTATTTTGCGTGATGTTCTACTACTTATTTAATCCGCATATGACGTACTATAGATTATATACATGCATGCATGCGTCGTCTTGTTTCTTTCTGTGTTGAGAGAGAGAGAGAGAGAGAGAGAGAGCACAAGGAATAAAAGTACAAACAAGGTGGAAAAAAATAGATTGGATAAACACACCACATCGAAAAAGAACCTATGAACTTATCCAAGAGTGGCAGTAAATGTTAGGAATGTGGGAATCAAATTCAGTTTTATAGTGGAAATAAATATTAGTATAAGTTGTGTTTCGAATATTTTTTTTCTTTTTTGGTTATAACACAGAAACAGATAGAGGGAGAGTGAATGAGCTGGGAAGCACGTGTGGTGAGAGGATAGAGAAGCACTTGCAACAACGACAGTGCAGGGTTGACCGGAGACAGTAGGGTCGTGTGGGTCGTGGAGACGCGTGTACCTCACTTCCTCTTCACTGACCCACGACGTCGTTTGGCATTTTCAAACTAGGGCATAGTTTGCATAGTCAGTAATTAGTGGTAAGTTTGTAACTGATCGTAGAAAAGTTAATGGGTTTTAGGAATATAATATTTTTGGATGGACATTATTACACCATACTAATCAATCTTTTTCTAGAACCCTTTTCTCCAAAATGTAATTTTGTGACTGGTTAAATTTTTCCATTATTTGAAATTAAATTCTAAAATCTAATTATATTAAAATCTAATTATTATTACTTAATTCTTAGAAGTTTCTAAATCGATGAATGTGTTCTAAGTGTCTATGTATCATGAGTTTGTCAATAAACTCATTAGCCGTGAAATAAATTAAATTGGTTGTGGTTACACTATTTTCTTCACTATGATATGATGGATGATATACGTGTCGAGCAACTGAACAAATATTCCATGACTTTCCTTGGAGTATAATATTTTATGTATCATGCATTTGTTACCCAATTGATTCTCATAACACTAGTACATCTACGTGTGTGTTAACTTACTATTAGCTAGATACCAAGGGCTAAAAGACAACACTATTTTATCATATGTTTATACCTAATGTATAGGTGGAAAACGAGTTAAGGAGGAGAGGACGAAGCTGGACCAGCTTAGGGAGCAGAGGACGAAGCTGGACCAGCTTCGAAACACTCATGTTTTCATTTTTTGACCATTGACTTGCTCCATTACCAGATGCATGAGAGACCGTGACAATTATTCTGAGATCTATTTTGGACGAACTACGTTTTAATAATAGAGTTCCCGAGTTTAGGTATCAAGTTATATAATAACACGTCTAGCTTGTTCAACAACAAAAATTTATTCTAAAAAAACACGTCTTATTATATCAAACACTAGTACACTGCCGCATCTTCATTGTTTTCTTTTACTTGTCAATTGTTTATTTCTCTATTTGTCTTTAATTTGTCATCAATTATTAATGTCATTCATAGCTACATCTACATTCATCTCCCTTAATGACGTTAAAATATGTGCACATGATTCTACTTTGGTTTTTCATTCTAAGAATTAAGGTTATTGGTAATATATAAATCAAATAATTTCGTTTTGTTTGGCAGAGCTTTTAAATCTTTTTAATCATAAGGAAATACAGGTTTAGACATAGAGATCTTAACGATAATATTTTTGTGACAATCCGTCCCGTGGACCTCAATGTCCCATAGACCTCAGGTTCATAGTGCTGTGAACCAGGATCCGCGGGACAGGTTGTCACAATTTGTTTTTCTATGAGCCTAATCAAAATTACTCCATTTATTTCATATTAAGTGTAGTTTTAGATTGTAAAAAAATTCATTACAAATGTCGGTTTTAAATTTTCTAGACAATTATTAAATGTTTTATCTTTACTTTTGGCTCATTAATTAATAAAATCAAATAAAATAATGTTGCAAAAACCTTAAACTATTTATAATGAAACGGAAGGAGTACAAAGCAAGCATACCCCTAGCCTAGTGTCTAAGAGCATGTCCATCTATTAGAACCCCAAAGGAGTTCTTAAATTTCTTTTTTCTGGTTTTCTGCTTTTTTAAAAAGAAAAAATTAAAGCAAACCAATCATTGGTCGCCACGTGTTAATGGGACCCACAAAAACAGTGTAATAATCGGTTCTTAAAAAAGAAATTTTAAAGGTAGTTCTTAAGAAAAGTTATGGGACCCGCACACTATTTTTTGTTAAGAACTCCCTAAGAACCACCAATGGAGGTGCTCTAAAACTCTTCGACTTCTTAGTCTATGTTTAAAGGGTCATAGGTTTGATTTTGAGTTAAGTTTGACATAATATAGGCTCCTAAACAATAAATCGGCGAGAACCTCCTTATCATTATTAATAAATAAAAAAATTAAAAAGCATTGTTATTATGATTAATTGTTTCTTTAATACCACTACCAGATATTCTAAGGCGGAATTCATAATCCTCCCTAAATTCAAAATCACTCGATCATGTAACCTCTAAATTTTGTCTAGGCTGCTTTTCCAGTTAAGCTTACTACACTAGGTATGATCCAGCTGTTTACACCTTGTCAGAATTGCTTCTAGGGATATAACTAGATCTGTGTTTGATTTCTAAAAATTACCGAAAACTAAGGTTTGTGAATACTGTTCACAGTTGGTTTATAAGGGGTTTTAAGGGTTTGAGAATATTCTTCTCAGTGGCCACTTTTAAGAAAATTCCCTTTTAATAATCAATTCAAAGGAATACAACTCTAGGCATAAGAAGTCTATTTATATGAAAATCAAAAAACCAATAACTATTAGAAACCCTAAGATACTTTCCGATAATTAAGATAAATACCTAAATAAATAATAAGTAGATAACATAATATATATCCACAATATTCTCTCTACACCATTATGTTATCATCAGTGGCAGTATAAGGATAATCTTCATCTGTGTCAATACCACCATTGTCGATAATGAATTGAAAAGCATAGTCCATGAGACCACCCCACATCCACCATTATAACTTGTGTCACAATCAAACAAGTTCTTGCTCCGCAAGATACTAACTCCCCTATCTTGATCTGGTTTATTCCCTTCAACCGCTCCAATCGCAGAAAACCCCCAACAACTCTCTATTTATCACCAAAAATTCTCATAACAATAAACATGAAACGCAACGCAATTTCAAAAGAGAGAGACTTTGAAGTCATACCACAGTTGTGCTCTTGCACGAACCTCACGTTGGCCATGAAGATCTCGAATCGCTGATCCTCATCACCGAGAGCGATATAGTTCTTGTGATTCTCCACAAGCCACCACTCGAATATATTTCGTCCCATCAGGTTCTGCTCAACCATCTTCGCCCTGACACTGCAGAGCGACGGGGAAAGTAGTAACACCGAGAGGAACACGAGACATAGGGTTGTAAATGTGATTTGAGTAGACATTGTTTCGTTGTTTTGCTTCGATGAGATTTGTGCAACTGTTGGGCTTGAAGTATTTATAGGGAAATAAACTTTTGTCTTTGAGAGTATTGGAAGCGAGAGGGGTAGATGTGTTCTTCGTATTGGCTATGATGTGTCATTAAGGTCACAACACATGTGCAAAGTAGATATTTTTCAAGAAATTTTGATTTATTAAAAAAATATGGTTAAAGAGCGTGGATAATTCATAATTTCATTCAACGAATATTTCATGTATATCTTGTTTAAAGTTTAGCTATATAGTTAATTGTCAAAATAAAATTTAGATAAACTTCTTCTGATAGTTTGTTCGATTTATTGTTACATCTAGGTACTATATTTTATATCAAACTTTATCATACCATATTTTATACTTCCTCTGTTTCGTTTTACTTGTCGTTTTAGGTTTTTACACGCAGATTAAGAAACCATTTAATTTTACATGTTTTCTAGATAAAAACATAATTACCTATACACCTAACCACATTTCAACCAGTAAAAAAATAGAATAGCAGATAAACTTAATAAATTTTGTATTGAAATTATAAAACGACATTTATTTTGAAACAAAAAAATTTTCTACAACGACAACTAAATCGAAACGGAGGTAGTATTAATTTAATATAAATTTTTAATAATAATATTGACAGAATCATTTTTATTACAATTATATATTTATATTTCAGCATGACTTTTAGTTGGAAAACATAATTCTAACCTTTCACATGGTAATTTTCTTAGATTTTCATAAATCTTTTTTGGTAAGTATTAGATGTTAAGTTGTTTAGTTTTTCCAACTTAAAATCAATTAGCGGTAAATTTACTGCTGCAATCTTTTATATGTTATTTAAATTTGTTTATATATTTAATATTTACCGTTACAAATCATTTATATATTACTTAAGTTTTTTTATATATTAAGTAATATGAGATTTCTCACTTTTTGTTTTCTAACATCTTTCTTTTAAAAAATTATTACTTATAATCATTAATCTTGACATAATTCATCCATACTTTCTACTAAATAATGTTTTTCTAACTATTTAAAGAAATTAGATTTTTCTTGACCATCAATTAGTTGGATTATCAAACCAATTTCCAGGCGAGATTAGTGGATTAGAATGTAAATCATTTTGACATCATATTAAATTTTATACACTTCTAGCAATTGAGGAATGTATTTGACCTAAACTCTTTTATATTACTTGAATCCTCTTCATGTTTTTAATAGGAGATCTTCTCTCCATCACTAACGTTAGGAACCCATATTGTATGTACTTTGGAAGTTATAAAATAACACAAATAGTATCTCTATAAAGTGTTTTAAAAATACAATTCCTGATGTCATGGTCAAATGTGGTATTATTATAGTTTATAATAACCAATGAAATATTCCGCTTTCAGTTCTTTTTGTTCCTTGCATTGTCAAGACTCAAAACTCTATATTATAATTTTGATTCGGAATGTAAAACGAGGAACTCGTCGTTGTTCGTTCCTAAGTCTTGAGATTAATATCTTCAAAATATTACTTATGAGGTCTCTTATTGCTTACTAGTACGACCATTCTGAGGTAATATGGAGATATTAATACTAGGATTATATTTTTCTTTATTCTTCTTTTCATATCTCAGCGGCCACATGCTTTACCGTATTACGATTAAGATTGTAGAAATTAAAATATTTATAAGTAGGGGTAAGACTTTAGACAACTCATAGAGTGATATAGTTAAATGAATATGTATTATCTTAGTTTATGTATTTGAGCCTGTGACTACCATATTCGACTGAAGCTTGAGTCGTTTCATTCCGTATTAAGAGCAAGCCAATTGATATATGGCATCTATTAGAACATATCCATCAAGAGTTTTTAGAGAATTCTTAGGAGGTTCTTAACCCAAAATGTGGTGGGTCCCACCACTTTCTCTAAGTAAGAACTCATTTTTAAAAATCTCTAATTAATAATTGTCTCTTGCATTGTTTATAGGTCCTATTGACATGTGGCGATTCACGATTTTTTTTTTTAATTCAGAAAAAAATTAAAAATCTCATGTGAGTTTTTATGGTGGAGATGATCTTAGACTCTTACCTACAAGTTTGTTTTTGTATTTTTTGTTCGAATAGATCTAAGCTATAGTTTAATAAATTATGGCAAAACTTTAAGCTAGTTATATACTTCTTCCGTTTTAAATTACTTGTCGTTGTAGAGTAAAATTTTCATTTTCAAAATAAGTATCGTTTTCGAATTTTAATGGCAAAATTTAATGATTTTATGTATTATTTTATTTTTTTTATTGGGTGAAATGTGGTTAGGTGTATATGTAATGGTGTTTTTATTTTGGAGAATATGTAAAATTAAATGTTTTCTTAAATTTGTGTGCAAAAACCTAAAACGACAACTAAAATAAAATCGAGGGAAGTATTACTACCTGTATCTTTATTAAACAATTTTGAGGATTGTGAAGATTTCATTTACATATATTATATACACTAGAGTCTTTCTCCGCGCTACGCGCGGATATGTGAATAAATAGTTTAGTTTAGGATAATAATTTTCAATGTTATATTTGGATTGAAGACACCTGTAATTTTAAAAAGTAAGGAAAACTAAGTAATTATTAAGTGTCTAGCAATTAAAGAAAAACAAAAAGAATAGCTTAAATAATCATTATAAATAATGTAAGAAATAGATTATATCTTTTGAATAAGAGAAAGAGGTAGCGGTGATGTGAACTATAAGTAGTTACGCAGACATTTTTATTTATATAACAAGGATGTATATATAAAAATATGTTCTATTGTGATATATTGAATTAGTTATTAAATTTTACTTTTTTGTATTTGTGTTTTATGTTACATCCCTATAATTATTGGTCACAACTTTTTCCTCACTTGTTTTATCCAAAACACATATACTAATCACAGATAAAAAATAATAACCTGATTTTAGGTTTTAGTCCAATTTTTTTAAATCTTAAACAAACTATTTTAAGTTGATATTTTTAACTATTTGAATTTTATAAATTTTTCATCTATTTTTATTTGGTGAATTAAAATTATGATTCTATTTAGTTTTTTAGAGAATTTTCAAAAATATCACTTTACTTGTACCACTTTTCATTTTTAGCTTCATTAAAGAGATATTTTCAAAAATATCACTTTTTTAAGGGGCACATTTTTTAAAATTAATTAGAATCCTAAATTTTACATTTCTAAACCCTACCTCCACCCTACAACCCCTTAACTCTAAACCCTAATTCTTAGATTAATTAACCCAAAGATTATAAGTGTGTTTTTTCCTTTTAAAAACAAGGATAAAAGTAATTAATTTTTTTTTTAAAAAAGTGGTACAAAGAAAGTGGTATTTTGACAATTTCCCTAGTTTTTTTTACTATATTGGTTCCTTTTAGCATAAATCGTGAAGATATGTATATTACACTCCTTTAGATCAGTATGGAAATGCTCACATAGAAAATGACCTTGCAACAGATGATGAGTATATCCTTTGAGAACTTGAATTTGTAAGATCAAACTCGTAAAATTAAGATAAGATAAATTTTCTCTGTAAGAAAGCTATTTCAAATGGTTTAAAATTGATGAAATCATTATCTAATAATTCCTCATTTATATTATTATATATTGAACGATGACCAACAAAGAAAATAATTTGTTTCAATGGTATACTCTATTATCCAGCCTAGGGGTTTTTCCGGGCTACGCCCGAATATATTATATAATTTAATTACATTTTCCTTTTGTGTATTTTTATTTGAAAAAGGATAAACAAATATGATATATACTGGAACTGGTTTCAGAATTATAAAAATGAAAACAAATTTAAACTATTTGAAATATTTTTGCTGTATTTTATTAAAATTTATATATAATATTAGTAAGAAAAGTTAACTAAATACATTATGTATGATCTGTAATATTCTTTTATCTCCGTTATTTACTTTTACGTAAAACAACTGTTAAATGTATAACTATAATACTGTGTATTTTTTTTGGTTGTACAATTATAAAGTTCCAGCAGATTTGTAAACCGATTTGTTGTTTGGTTTTTTCATTTTATTTTTGTACCTAAATTTAAAATTTTCATTTATTGTTTGATATTTGTTTTGATTACTTGTTGTGCAGTTTGATATGGAGCTCACATATATGCTTTGGGTGTGGAAGTGGACGTCTTTTAATAGTGAGATGCGGTTGGTTCATTGAAGTTAAAAGATCTTTTCATATTGTACACATATTTAGCTTGAAGTTAACCTCTTGTGTTCTATAATGTATAATGTAAATG
The DNA here is from genome assembly GCA_905132765.1 of Moricandia arvensis. Taxonomy (NCBI): domain Eukaryota; kingdom Viridiplantae; phylum Streptophyta; class Magnoliopsida; order Brassicales; family Brassicaceae; genus Moricandia; species Moricandia arvensis. The sequence goes on along the minus strand of CAJHQP010003187.1, from coordinate 1,839 downwards.
TGCACACTACAAAATATATATGTCGAAGTAGAGGAGTGTTAAAATACTTCTAAAATATTTGTATATGTGGCAAACATAAATCTGTTAATAAGTTCTATTGGATATCATTGTATATATGTCGATATCGTTGCGTTTTCAATTATAATCCTAAGATATAAAAATCATTAAGTTTTGTTTTTACCTGCCCTTGTGCTTGTCACAGCTTACAATAGATATGTAGAGATTTAATAGCAAGCATCCAATAGTGGACATGGGAAGAGAAAAAGCACGGTGGATAAAACCTAAGCTACATTGTTCTTAGATACAAACTCTCCTTCTCGCCTGGAGTGTTTTATTGTTATTACATGATGCCAATGGCTAATGGAGGAGGAGCTGGTCTGAATGCGATGGAGCTTCTTCTTGGTTTCATTAGTGTGTTGATGTCCACGAATGATTTTCTTCTGAAGCTGTTATTAGAATTATTATTCTCTTTGCTTGTTGTGTCTGAGAATCTCTTTGTAGGAACCTGAGATTGTTGTTGCGGCATGAAGTTTGTGATTCTTCTGAGTGGCATCCGCATTGATCTTGTGGGAGCCAAAGGTGGCTTTTTCTCTGTGATTGTCGTAGTTGTCTAGATGTTGACGATGCAGTCGCTAGAGCTCGTGTCTCCTGCTTGATTCTGGTCTTCCTTTCCTCTCCTAGTTCAAATTCAAGATCACGAACCTAAAACATGATTTACAACTTAGAAGAATATAGAACAGTAAATACATCAAACCTATTAGTTAAAGCAAACTACCTTATCTTGAAGTCCTTTGCTTAAATGTTCTCTAGCAGTGAGGCATAGCTGTAGTGACTGCACATTGTCTTGGCGCTTCTTCGTTTCCTTTTTCCTCCTGTTTCAGCTTCTCTGTCTGTTTATAAAGGAGACAATTAAAAGAGATTCAGCTTTAGATATGTTTAAAAGCTTAGATGATATGAGTGCAAAGGAGTCATCGTTACCATTTGTTTTAGCTTGAGAGTTTCAGGCGGATAGACCCTTCGCCTGTTCCCGAGCAGTCCACTTTCGTTTCCGCAAACTCCGCTTGCAAAGTTATAAGGAGGCAAAGCGTCTCTCCTTGATCAGCGGAGCTTGGGCTAATCTGAACAAACATCAATGTCTTGTAATCTCCACTTGTATAAGTCATAACTTTGATCTCTCCTGAAGAAAATGAATCAAACATGAGAGAGTTACTTTCAAACAAAACAATGTTTAAACAAACAATTATATTACATAAGCAGTCATATAAGGCCATGGACCCTCATCAAAGGCCTTGCGCGCGGCTACAACAGCACGGTTCACGTCTTCTACATCACCTTCAACTACCTGAGCGATCACTTCCCAGTTCTTGAATCCAAAGTAGGGAATTTTTTCCTGTAACATCACTTAGTGTAACTGTAACAAACGGAACCGATATATGCATGTAATCACGAGTTTTTGGACAATTCAAGAATCTGACCTGAGGCAGAATCATGAACTTTCCGTTGATTAGGAGCTGAGTGTGCTGGACTTTCACAGGTGGAGTAATGGTGTCTTCTAGAGAAGCAGCAAGGCTGCTGTATCTGCGAGCTCTGTTCATAAAAGAGTCTTCTCTAAGAGAACAAAACAATAATTAATCAATTCGATTCATTTCAATATCAAAGATACAAAGACGATCACAAAATAACATATATACAAAAATCCAAAAACGTGAATAATAAACTTATCACCAGAGAAATATATTATCGCTGATCTGATTCAGAGGAAGGTGAAAGGAGAATCCATGAATGAGAGAAGCGAAGATTGATTAGAACGAAGTCAAGTATTGATTAGAACAGAGAGTG